>LKNJ01001010.1:0-110887 GCA_002120245.1 Maccullochella peelii
CCATTGTAGCGATCCACAGACAGAAAAGGGACAGTCAACGAGAAAGAGAGAGAGAGAGCGCTGCAAACCGTAAACAGCTGTTTCTATGTGCCTCCCCTTGCTGATTTTGAGTGATTATTGTGAATGCTCTGATTAATAAATGTAAATAAGCAATGCTTGGTTGTGATAACAGTTTAGTTTAGTTTTAACAAGCTTGAGTCGAGCAGAGACGGGATCACACCGCTGCAACTTTTCCCTGCAACATTCTAAAACTGTTTCTCCGGTTGATCCAGTCTAGCACCACATTGAATAAACTCTGAACTGACTTGGGTTCGGTCCAATCACAAACAAGAAGAGTTGTCCCTCCCTTTCTGTAATCTGAAATGTCGTTGTGTTTTGTGTAATGTTGTTGGGTTTTGACCTTCAAGGCCACCGTACCATAGAGAGAGGAAAAATTCATTCCCAGGTTTTTTATTAATTCGTGCACACAAGATAAGTGTATATACAGACAGCCAGCACAACAGCCTTGTTTATCAAAGTGTTGAGTAATGGGAAATGTTAATTCTGAAGAATATGGGCTAGGCAGATGAACAGACCGGCTATCCGCAGGAGCTGGGGCCAGGTCCAGCCCGCTGGAGAACGAGGTCAAGTAGTGCACGGTGTGGGTGGAGGGGCAGCCCCCCCTGGGGACACCCGGCCTGTCCACTCTGCCAAGCCCAGAAACACTTCGGCACTGAAGAGTGGCTCCGAAGGAGAAGCAGCCGCAAGAGGATCGATCAGCAGGCCGGGCAGGAGGGACTGCGACAATCGCAGAGGTCGGTGTGTTTACCGGGGAAACTACAGCTCACAACCCGCTGTATCAGCACCGCCGCTGGCTGCTTGTTTTACAAAGCAACCACACAAAAAACACAGACACAACCAGAGCTACACATACCCTAATACCTCTATGCTTGACTCAAACTGTTAACTCATAGTCCTTCAGAATTAACGTTTCCCATTACTCAACACTGTGATAAACAAGGCTGTTGTGCTGGCTGTCTGTATATACACTTATCTTGTGCGCACGAATTAATCAGAACATGTGAACAAACTGTATTAATGAAAAACTGAATTAATCAAAAAGTGCAAATGTTTTTTTTCTCTCTGTGGCCACTCCGGGACTCCGTACTAATGGAACATATGATTGGAAAGTTGGCAGGACTTCACTCCTGCCAACTTTTAACAAAATTATTGTTTATGACCAACACAAGTCACTATTGGGAATGTTCTTCGTCTTCTATAAAGAATATTTGGGTAACACTTTGCAATACAGTACATAATATTGTGAGTAGCTACTAAGGAACGAGTGAAGAACGAATCAGGAACTACCTGATATAACTCCAAATTGAAAACTATAGATACTGATGAGTTACTAGAGAACAGACTGGGAGACCCGTGCCTGCTATTACTTGTAGCTTTTACCAGGCAGATTGAAATAGCAGGAAGAGGCGGTGTGAGGTAAACTTTACATTTTTTTTATGTGGTCTTGCTGTGTAATTGCTTTTACACCTGACTGAGATCCAATCACAATGTGAGCCAGTGGAGGTATTCTGAGGTATTCTGATCACATTCCGATCACAGTGTGCTCTGTGTACATGTACACCTGGAATTAACATGCCTTTTTCCTTATCCAGATAGGATATCCAGATACAGTTTCTTGAAAAGTGAGTTTGTTAATGCCAGGTGTAAACAGGGTCAGAGAGTCCACTTGGATCCACTCGGATGTTATATTGACACACAGACCTGAGACCTGCTGCGATACAACAGGAACCGTCCTGATCCAGTCAGACTAAGAATAATTTGGACCTGGCCCAACTCGAGTCCTAGGTCGGGTTTCAAATACTAGGAACTGAGTGGAACCCTGGAGACTGCAATGCACATGCTAACTGACATTTATTTGTAGGTACTAGTCACATATGTAGGCTGCCTACCGCTCAACAACAGGCAGCCTGTTGCAGCAGCTGTCTTGCTACAATTCCTTGTTTTTGTACTTTTGTCTACTTTACACTTTTGTGACCCTCAAGTCCTATATGTAAGCTTGTTTACACTATTGCAACTTTTTAGTTTTCTGGTGTAACTGTTGGAGGGTATTTGAGTTTTTCTGGCGTATAAGTTACCTGGAGACAATGGTCGCTTACACCCATGACAAGCTACTGGATTACCGGCGTGGAGCTGGAGTTCCTTCTGCATATATACCACAGGAGATATGGAGATACTGTTGCTGTGGCAGGAGAGCCGATGTGAAGGTCAAAGAAAGGATCCAAAGACACAAGAAATTTAATCCTTCTGCATTTGCACTCCTGATGTTGAATGGATGGCGGTAGAAATGAGACCTTAATATTTGGTTGTTTACATTCCACCATCTGCTGCGGTGGTGAGCACGAGTGACTTCATCTACACAGTCATTGCGACTTCAAACATAACACCCCAGAGCCCTCATAATAATAAGTGGGCATTTCAGTCATGGCTCCCTCTCTCTTGTCCTAACAAACTTCATGGCAAGGGATCATGAGGAACTCTGGGCAGTCCAAAAGGAGCTAAAGAGGAAACTGAGATAGGCCAAAACAGTGTGAAGGAAATGTTGAATGGGATGAAATGAATGACAGGCTGCCTCTGTAGTACAGGGGGACCCAGAATTTGCTAGAGAGCTGAAACAACTTTTGAATAGGTTTGACACAATCTCCAACCCTGTGTGCTCAGACAGCATGTCTAGGTCCCCACCCATCATCTCTGCCCCCATTCACACCTCTGCTAGGGACTAGGCTTGCAGTGGTAGTCAGTGTTACCGGTGTTACACAGTGTTCGGGCATACACCGATTACTTGCCCACCGCCCCCACCATCGTTTTGCTTAGAGAGCGTCACCTGAAGCTCAATATCAGCAAGACCAAAGAGGTGGAGGTGGATTACCGGAGAAACAGGAGGCCCCCTTTCCTCGTCATCATCCAGGGAGAGGAAGTGGAGAGGGTGGACTCATAAAAGTACCTTGGGGTCCAAATCAATGAAAAGCTAGACTGGACACACAACACTGACAACCTCTTCAGGAAGGGACAGAGCAAACTGTTCCCCCTGCAGATCTTTTACCAGTCTCTAGAAGCCAGCTCACTGTTCTTTGGTGTAGAGCGCTGGGATGGTGGCATCTAGGCTGGGTAGGCTAGCAGACTTAACAAGCTAATGAGGAAGGCCAACTCTGTGGTTGGGCTGGAACTGGAGGCAGTGGTGGATAGGGGGATGAACGACAAGATCAAAACCATCCTGGATAACCCCTCTCACCCTCCCCACAACAACCTCATTCAGCCACTGAATCATCCCACCCAAATACAAAACCGAAACAACAACGTAAACAGTCCTGCACACAGCATTTGAGCTGAGCAGACCAGCGTAGAAAAAAAAAAGTAGTTACTGGATGTAACTCCAGTTCTATGAGTACATGTCTAGCACACAGCATTTGAGCTGAACAGACCAGCGTATGAATTCACATATCATAGCATTGTTATGCATTTTACGCCAATTGGTGTAAATAAAAACAGGTCCCTAAGTTTGGGAAAAACTGTAGTATACTATACTACATTCATACTGTGCCATATTTCATATTCTATGCTATATTTCTGCACTATACTATATATTATGTTACTATACGATATTACTACATTTCACCTTATATTATATTTTATATACCACACTGTATTATAGTATATTCTGTTAATATGTTATGCTGTTTTATTACATGATACACTATATCATGTTTTTATTATATGTCTATATCAATACAGACAAACACAAAGTATCATTACTAAACCAAATATATTATTTTGGTGTACATTCACTGATTTCCCTGTGAAATTACAGTAAAATACTGGCAGCTGTGGTCACCAGCATTATGTTTATTATTGTTATTTCTACAGTCTGACACCTGTCATGAGTGAGAGACACTACTTTTCCCTGGCTGGTCTTTTTTCCCTTCTCTGGGTTAAACCCAACGAAGTACCTAAAAACAGCATGTAACACTTACCTATTATGTCCCAGCTTTTAGTAACAAACTGCAAATATAATCACAGCAACTTAGCTATAGCTTAGAAACACACTTTATTTATTTTGGAGCTCAGTAGCCAAAACATCTGCCATCTTGGTTATTTGCATCAATTTCCATTGTTGCATGCCCAAGATAATATGAAATGCAAGTGGGGTAAATGGGGTTTATTTATCAGGCCAGTCTAACATTAGCATTCACTGACAGTGTAGATGTGCTCAAGAGAAAGTGAATAGTCAATGTTATATTCAATGTTCTCTTGTGCCTGCCAGGTGCTTGCTAGGATTGTACTAATGTATTGTTAACAAAAATTGATCCGGGGCACTAATTAGGTAACCAGATGCACAAATGTAATTTTATTTTCTCAGTAAAATATTACTGACATTTTTGTTTGATTCCAGGGGGAAGGGTGAGGAATGAATATATGATGTTGGTTGCATGTGGCTTCTGTCCATTACTGCCGCGAAACTAGAAATACTGCATTATGCAATCAAATCTTACAGTAGCCTACTGTTAATGTTTGTTCTTGTTTTTGGCTCCAAAAAGCACCAACATTTACAGTTTTTCCCCATATTTAGACAGAGTGGTACATTACTGTTAGAATGTGGCTGTAACTCCTAACATATACTATACTTTGCTGACTTTGCTGCTACTAATCACACCACTATGTCACATCACTTGAGACAGTACCGCAGTATTAGTTTAAGTACAACACTGGTCATGGGTACTGTATACTGATTGCCTTGTATTTTGGAGTTTAATTGCTCTTGTATATATTGTATATTTATGTCCATTCTTATTTTTATTTTATATACTTCTAATTATTTATTTTTTTACTTTCTCTATTTATTTGTACATATTTCTGACATTGCACTGCTGCAACACCTGTGGGGATCAATAAAGGCTTATCTCATCTTATATTATAATAGTTAGCTGCAGGCCACTATGGGCAGTGCCTTTGGACAAAGGAACATGGTTGCAGCACAGCAGTTTGCACTGTTGGGGTCGGGTATATTGCCATATTTGCCAACTCTCAGTGCGGACAAAATTCACAAATATTTGAAAGCTGACCTGACAATTTCTTGAAAGTGAGTTGTGCGATATGAGCTACAACTGTCCCAGCCATCTGTTTATGACATATATGCAGCAAATTATATGTCAAAAATATGTAATTTTGGAGGCCTAACTATTATTATATTAGTATATAACTCATGTTATAAAACTATGACATATTAAGGTTAAAGTCCCCACGTGTAGGATTTTGATTATAAATAATTTAAAGTTTCTGTTATTAGAAAAATTCAGTAATCTTGGTAAAAGAAAAATGCCTATGCAGTTTATTTATCCGTATGCTTGTCAGATTGTCAAACAGCATCTGAAACAATTTGCGCAAAAATGTTTTTATCAAAATATTCTTGCGCAAGTGCAAGGTAGCTCAAAATTCAATTCATACTAAAGAATTGGTTCACAATTTTGTCTGTCTTAAAACAAGAGTCAGGCGCCCATATGCACATTGAAACATGCTTTTTTTCTTGCTGTAATCATTCCTCCTGTTCATGCTGGCCATGACGAGATCCCTTTCTAATACGCTTCCAATATAAGTGATGGACAAAATCCACAGTGCTCATTCTGTGTAAAAATATACTCCAAAGTTTATCTGAAGCTAACATGAGTCTTCAGCATTTCTGAGTTAGTCAAATCAATTTGATAGCATCCAAAGATGCAGTCTTTTTAGAATGAAATTCACTCCTTGCACAGAACAAGTGGATTTTAGTCCCCACTCTCAGCCATTGGAAGCATGTCAGGAAGGGATCTCTTAATGATCAGTATGAACAGGAGGAATGATTACAGCAAGTAAACTGCTTCAATGTGCATATTGGCATGTGAGTATTGTTTTAAGACTGACTTGAAAAAATAGGACCATAACTGTAATAGTTAATATATTCCAGGGCATTACAATTACTAAGCATGTAAACAAATTCCCTGATGAACGTGATATTGCAAACCTGCTAACTCTGTGTTTGATCTCCCATATCAGCATGAAGACGAACTTCTACAAATGCAAAAGAAGCTGAAGGGGACAGAGGACGAGCTTGATAAATACTCTGAGGCCCTGAAGGATGCTCAGGAGAAGCTTGAGGTGGCCGATAAGAAGGCTGCTGATGTGAGTAGAAAAGTGCAATAATAATAATTCACATTTGTTTGTGACATTATATTGTGTATGCTTGACCAGTTATTCCAGAGAATAAAAACATACTCCTCCGTACCACAACATAGGCCCAGATACACAATGCATATGTTAGAGTGGATTTGCCTCTTTAGGAGATACCGTACTTGGATGTGCGCCTTGTCTATTTTCTACCTGATTAGGTAAAAGCCCAAATAACTGTTGCACATAGTAAATCTCTAAATATCACAGACTCTGTACCTTCTCATACTGGCATACAATGTGAGCCCTGAACCGAGGCTCTGATAAAAGCTGTGATGCTGCCAGTGTAAACCAAGCCTGGCTGATTCTCTGCCTCTCCCTTGCATTCCATTCTCATCATGCCCTGCATGGACTCCCCACAGCTGTCAGGGGGATTCAGAGCCCTATTTTGGCCGTGATGTCAGCCGCTCAACCTTGACTGTGAGCTTAACAATGGTCCAAGTCCATTTTAGGTACATCATCCAGTCCTCCCGGGTCACAGTATCAGTATCAGTCAGTCCAAAAGGAGAGAGACTAAATGAATTATTTTTTCTAAGTATTTTGCTACTTAATACAATTAACTAAGTACAGTTTTGTGTCTCACATGTTTTGTCAGACTACAACCACAAATAAAACATTTAAATTTTGTACACTACATAGAAGCTATTACAGCACATGAACAATCAACTTCTATAATTCCAACATGGATGGTGGTCCACATGTTGATCTAAAATCACAGAAGAAAGGAGAAAAAAACATTCCAGCCTGTATCTTCTGCCTCTTTTCACTCTCTAACACTGAGTTCATCCTGAGTCCCTGCTGAAAAAGTAATCTCTACAAGAGTCTGCATCTAGAAAGTCAGCTGTCACCATTGTCCTGCCTACAAAGAATGCCTGGAACAAAATACCGATAAAGCACCGGCAGTGTGAGCTAGCTAGCAACCTCCAAACTCTAGTTTATAAGCTAAAATCATCACTCACATGCACCATTCACACCATCCTATATCATGACTGCATAAATGAATCCTATCCTGAGTAACAAGCAAACAGGTGACCTCAAATTCATTGCCATTCGTTGCTTAATGTAAGGCAAGACTAGGCGTAGTTAAGACTAGGCTTAAGTTAGGTTGGTGCAACCAATGTAAAGTCCATTCTAAAGACTGGTCTTAACAAAGACCAGCTTAGCAGTTAGGACCAGGCTTAGTAAAGACCAGTTGGTGCAACCCACCCCAGGTGTTTTTCTAGCTCCAAATTTAACAGAAATTAACGTATACCATAACTGCTCTGGGCTCCAGCACTCCTCTTTGGTCATGAGACACAGCTGACTTTCTGTCCCAGCTGTATTTACTGTGGGGCCTTACCTAACAACTCGGCTTTCTCTAACCTGTAAACTACTTTATAAATAAGTATATCATCATTTTAAAAACACACACATCATTTTATAGCAATATTTCTTTTCCCAGAATTACAATAACCCTGTATCCAGTAGATATTGTATTATACAGTGTAATTTTCTTAAAACTTCTGCAGCAGTTTTGAAAGCATATCATGATTTTAAATAAATGAAGAGGTTGTACGTTTTGCAATATATTTCCTGTTACCCAGTAACAACATTACTGTACCCTATAGTTACTCAACAGTAAAAAAAATAGTCAAATGTTTCTAAATGCAAAATTGGTACCCCCTATTCCCTAACCACTTTTCTTTGTTCATGTACATACACACAGTATGTAACCACTGTGTAGCCACTAAGTATTTTATTGGAACCTTTTACGTACAAAAAATACATTCTAATGAGCAAGAGTTAACATGTATAGGCTAATACAGCCAACAGCAGCAATGGAGGACGTATTCAGATTCTTTACTTCAGTAAAAGTACCAATACCACACTGTAAAAATACTCAGGCAGAACACTGGTGTGTCTGAATCCTCCTGCATCATGTTTATCTGCGCTCAGGCTGAAGCAGAAGTGGCTTCCCTGAACAGACGTATCCAGCTTGTGGAGGAGGAGTTGGACCGAGCTCAGGAGAGACTGGCAACGGCTCTGCAGAAGCTGGAGGAGGCTGAGAAGGCTGCTGATGAGAGCGAGAGGTGACTTCTTGCTTAATAATTGTTAACCGCTTTGTGCATATGTAGTCAGTATTATAAGACAAGAGGGATATGTACCGTAGGGAAGGCTCACACCATTACCATGGTTTATCCCTTTGCCCAGGGCCAATTCAAAGTCATGTTGGGATAGTAAACTTAACAGCAGGCTGAAAAGCTGCGTTTCACTGCCCTTTCTGGTTGAATGTTTCACCTCTGACCACACCCAGCATCACTGCTGCACACCCAGCAATTGGGAGTTTCAGAAATGTGCTCTGTTGCACCTGGAACCACACCCAACAGTGATGTCATGGGGTCATAGAGTACACCTGCACATCACTGCAGCACCATGTTAAACCACCGGAGCTCAGCATAAACAAGATTTACAGGGGGTGTCAACCCAAGTGTTTGGAGCAGTGGGCAGCCACTGCCAACTCCAAGGTGGCCAAGGCACTGACAGGAGACTTAACCTAACATACATGCTTGATGGCGGGGGAAACTGGGGCACCTGGAGGAAACCCACGCAAACACAGGGAGAACATACAAACTCCACACAGAAAGGCAGGACACAGGATTCAAACCCAGGACCTTCTTGCTGTGAGGCAACCACTGAGCCACCGTGCTCCCTGTGAAGTTTGGAAGTATAGTATGACCTTGAGTTTGAAATTAAGTAAAACACTGCTGACACTCCTTTAGGAACTGAAATCTTGGTACTAGAGGAAGCTTTACAGTACGCAATAGTATATACACTGTGAAAGGGCTGTTGTTCTATCTAGTGGTGCTGCCTGGAGACAGACAAAGGCAATAGTACGAACTCTAGTTCTCATTCGTAAAACCAGATTAGTTGTAAAACACCAATGATTTACTGAAGTAAGTCAGTCTGTTATATTACTGCAGTGCAGAGGGACATAGACACTGCGTGTGTGTGAACAAGTAAACACTGCCTTTTCTACTAACCTTGAGATAGACGAGAACGACACCTGTGACCATGACTAGAATTTGACTAAAACTAAATCAAAATCAGGTTCCAAAATTATCACTTTTTTATTTCCGTTAACACAGCACTGACTATCTGCTGATACCAATCAGATAATTATTAGTTAGTAAGCCATTCATAACGCACACACACACACAAACACACACACCCCTTTAAAATATTTGTACTGTTCAAGAAATAAGTTATGGTTTGTGTGTGCAGAGGTATGAAGGTGATCGAGAACAGGGCTCTAAAGGATGAAGAGAAGATGGAGCTTCAGGAGATTCAGCTGAAGGAGGCTAAACACATCGCAGAGGAGGCTGACCGCAAGTATGAGGAGGTGTGTTTTCTATTGTTGGCCACTGGAATCTGTAGTATCATACAGTACTGTCTCCAGGTGGTGACTTAGAAGATCTAATGGTGCATCTTCTGCAGAAACCTAAAAGGTCAACATCTGAAAGGAGCTTTTTACTGTACGTACTGCTGCAGTGGTGGCTTTTTATATTATGGCAGTACTGACAATATAGCTATACAGCTAGTGTTTGAAATGTACTTGCTTCACAACAATCAAATAATAGGTGCCATGGATGAATGTTAAGTGACATTAAGATCAGCACTCAAACTGACAAGTCCACATAATAAACGATCACTTTTACTGGTGACTTAAAGGAGCTGAATTTATTTTTATGTTTATGTTTGTGACGTATGAGGTCTATATAAATGTGTATATAATACATTCGTCCAGGTGGCTCGTAAACTTGTAATTGTAGAAGGAGAGCTGGAGCGTACAGAGGAGAGGGCAGAGCTGGCTGAGGCGTGAGTATCCCTAACATCTTCTTCCACCGCCATCTCTTTTTACAATGGTCACTTCAAATTTGCACTTCTCATCACTGTTTACAGTTTTCTCCATCCTAATCTGATGCCCTTACTACCACTCATTTCTCTCCTTCTTTCCCTGAAATTAAAACTACACAAGTAAATGTGCTGAACTGGAAGAGGAACTGAAGAACGTCACCAATAACCTGAAGTCTCTGGAGGCCCAGGCAGAGAAGGTAGAGCCAAGCTACAGTACTCAAACCAGCATGGCACGGCATGCTTTTCTCATTCTGCATATACAGACAGGTGACAAATTAAAATGAAAATAAATTAGTGGACAAACATGAGAAATGCAGATGCCTCCATTATCCTATCATGCTCTATAGAAAGTATAACAAGACTAGGTGGAAACCTAGTATATGGCTGGACCGTGTGTGGTCAATGTGCTATACTGTTACATGGATTCCTGGATTCCAGCATTTGATACTGTGATGCACCATTGCGCTGTGATGCACTGGTGAGACTGGTTATTGATTTCTCGTGAAGTGGGTGTTTGTGCTTGTAGGTACCGGACAGACCCAGTGGGGCTAGGGCCACATCCTGCTTCGCGCTTATCCCACTCTATACGAAATAGATGTTAGTTACTTACTGTAACTCCAGATTCTATGAGTACAGACGCACTAGCTGAAGAAATCGCTGCTTTTGGGAGCCGATTGTCCGGTCTCAGCTAAACTTAAACACAAGGTGAGACAGAGGTGGGGCCCACGTAGTACATGGGCTTAGATTAAAAGTCTTCAGTGTTACACAAGCAAGGGATGAACCCACTAACGATAACCTTTTGGGGGGCTGATTTGCACACCAAATCAGGCGTTGCAGCGATTAGCGCAGGGTTGTGCGGCGGTGTGGGAGTGTCACTACATGGCCATGTTGATTGTAGCACAAGTAGAAATACTAACCAGCAATCCCAACTTGAAGTGCGATACAATGTCAAGTGACTGCACGGCGATTAACGTCTTTGTACTCCCTCACGATTTATGTACCTTGTGTAAATGTATTTTTACACTGAACAGGGACTGTGGATTTTGTCCCGCATCTTCTATAGTGTAGTTGCGTCAAAAGGGTATCCCTTCACACAACTCTTTCAGTGTACATATGGGCATGTTAGTACTCTATTGTGGTGCACTTGAAGAAGAAGAACCTATTTCTCACTATGCTGGGTGCAGTGTTCTCCAGCCTCAGGTTGGTGTTACATATTATACCTTTGAATATTCAACATTTTCTGGTGGCTACACAGGTTGTCGATTTTGCACTAGGAAATAAATCTTTATACCTCGAGCACCTCCTGGATGTACATTTTAAATTTTGTGACATTTCAGATGCAATCCTGAGAAAAATTGTGTTACAGCACACACTATGGTTGGATTAGCACCAAACCTGCCATGGTAGATCTGGTTCACATCAAGAGTTGTTGTACCCAATTTGGTGTCACTTGAAGAAATTATTGGTGAGATATACTGTATTTCCAAAATGACACTGTACAAACAAATATTCTGTACCCAGCAACAAAGTACAATATTAAAGATCTGCACAGTACCAGTTGCTCAACTCATTCCAAAGTATCTCTTAGCACCAGTAAAATCGAAAAAAGTAGGTTTTGCTTATTTTGGGAATTTCTTTAAAAAAGTATTGGCCATGGCCTATAGGCCTACCCCTAGGAATTACATTCATACTGAACATTTCTGCAGTACACGATTTATGTCCGGTGGCTATGTTTTTTTCAGTTAGTGTGTTCTTTATAAGGAGTCGGTCTAGACCTGCTCTTTATGGAAAAGTGCCCTGAGATAACTTTGTTCTGATATGGCGCTATATAAATAAAACTGAATTGAATTGAATTCTTTATGAAGCAAGGTTTAAGGTTGTGGAGGTAGGGGTGGTGGATGGGCGTGTAGTGCATTGACTTTGATTCAGGAGACCAGAGATTGTGTCTGGTTCACTAATGTTTTTTTAACCATACCCATTAACCCTCCCTAACCCTAACCTAAACCAGCGTTTTTCAGAATTGCTCACATTCAACATGGGTTGCAGACATGTAAATGTGTTTGATTTCTTCTTTCTTTAAGAAGTTGATATGGAGTCACACGTCGGACTGCTTTCACATAGACCTGTATCTGAATAATGTTGTTTCTCGCCGCAGTACTCTCAAAAGGAGGACAAATATGAAGAAGAGATCAAGATTCTGACTGACAAGCTGAAAGAGGTGAGCAAGAGGGGATGATGGCCTTAGATATTTTAAACCTTAAATTTATATAATATTTTTACAGTAAAATCCACCCTACACCCTAAAAGATTTCAGTAAGCTGACATACCCTTGCATATTCTGTTGATTAGAATTTGTTAGAAGTGATCTGATCAGAAGTTGACCTGTGCTTTGTCCTCTCAGGCTGAGACCAGAGCTGAGTTTGCTGAGAGATCTGTGGCCAAGCTGGAGAAGACTATTGATGATCTGGAAGGTACAACATTGATTACACTTTTCCCCAATATTCTTAAGAGCACCCTTTAAATACACTTTAAATTCAATAACTGTCCATTTAAAAAAGGAGCACCTGTACAAAGGGATCAGGGATCAGCATGCATATCACTTTGAATGAAAATAGCATTTGAATTGTAATATTTAATAGACAATCAGCTGTAGTTGTTTGTGATAAGAGTTGTATAAAATTGCATTGTATTGACAGGTCTACCTAATATGTCCACATGTGGACAAATATTGTCCAAAAGTTTAACCTGGGTTCAAACCAGGGTTTAAGTTTCTTCTTCTTTCTATTGGATTGTGATAGATTTACATGGATTGATATTTTCCTGGTCACTGAAAGTCTTTATTATCATACATGCCTCCTTTTCCACAATACTAATTTCAGCCTCTCTGTTCTTTTTTTCCCCTTCCCATTGCTTTCCTTGGTCTGTGTGTGGACATACAGATGAGCTTTATGCACAGAAACTCAAGTACAAAGCCATCAGTGAGGAACTGGACCACGCCCTCAATGACATGACCTCTATGTAAGTGGCGATACGTGTCATTTCTGAGTGAGAAGCATGCTTATTGTGCCTTCCAGTATAACATTCCTTTAATTCTGATAAAGAAATAACTACACTTGTACAGTGATCTCTCTGCCTGCCGTCGTCTCTAATAGTCTATGGAAAAAACAATCTTCCTATGTTCTTTTCAATTTAACAAAGATAAAATAGTTAGTGTATGGCATGTTTGTTTAGTCGGATGCTTAATGAAATTACTATATCTCTTTACAGCAACAGTAACAATAGCTTTAGGCATTATTGTGATATTGAACAGAAAAGGATCAGACTCCAGACACGCACGTTATGGAGCCAGCTAATTGAAGAAAAAAAAAAGAGCCAGTGAAGTGGAGTCGGGGTATATTCTCTGTACTACAACAATGATAACTGATGAACTGATAACTAAGTCAGTTATCTAAAGAAATATCATCTTAAATCAGAGCAAGCCATTCTGCTCCTTGATCTTGTTGTCTTTGTTTATGGGATGAAGGATATTCTAATTTAATAAGAAGAACTTTATACATCACAATATGAAAAATGTATGCACACTTAACTGACGACTTTCAGTTGCCCATAGGTGTGACTGTGAGCGCGAATGGTTGTCTGTCTCTATGTGTCAGCCCTGTGATTGATTGGCGACCTGTCCGGGTGTACTCCACCTCTCACCAGCCCCCTGTGACCCTCTAAGGGCCTGGATCTCTTTACTTGTCCCTGAGTTTACACCCCTTTAGGGTGCCTGCTGCTCTGTACACCTGAGTTGAATTAGGTCATTGCCTTGATTGTCTTGTAAGTGACTTGCTGTTAATGTTATTTATGCTGTGAGGATGGCCTATGGCCGGAACACATCAGCAATGATATTTTAATAAAATGTGAAGCTCTACAGGCATTGGCTGCTTTGATGGTGTGCCACCCTGTTCTTTTGAACTGATTTGTATTTTTGAGGTTGAGCTACAACAAACTTAATAGGGCAGTAGATTGCAGCAGAAAGGGATCCTTGTTCTTTTTAATAATCTATAGCTATAGAATTCATTTTGGAATGGATTTGTGTGTAAGAGTTGGGGGGAAATCAATGACTCTTTTAACATAAAATGATGAAATAACAGCTCATTTGTAAAATAATTTCCTACAAAAATCTACTGGGAATCTGACAAAGCTGCTCGTATCAATTCTCCTATTATCTGCAGGTCCATGAGAGTAAGGTGCTGTCTTAGGAATATTAAGGCAATTAATTAAAGATAACGATCAAAGCTAGAGGAGTCAGTGATGCACTCAGGTGTATATGGACATTATAATTATTAAAATGCTTCAAATGTTCATAGATCCAGTATTGTATGACCTTATGGTACTCTGTCATATTGTCATGCTAATAACAAGTAAGATTTCAGTAAGAGGACGATTTCCTTTTCCTGAGTTTCACCACATGACATTTCATCCTCATAGACAGTCAAAGTGTCCCAGAGCGCAGACAGAGACATCAGCCGATTTACTGACTGAAAACAGTCAATTTGTTGTGACATAAAATAAACAAAAATCACACATATAATACCGTCTTTCACCACCCTGCTAGGAACAAAAAATATTGCATCCGAATAGTTGCTCAAGCCAGATGAACCTCTGTTGCAGCCTCAGCTAGCCACTACAGAATATCAGGATTTAAACAATGTAAACTAGTGCCCTTAATACAAGGGAAGTTAATGGGAGGATAGTAAGCTATCAAAAGGGATGACACTTTATCAAAGCCCTGACTGCAGCTTTACTGCACAAGTTTATAAGTGTGACACTATTGTCTCTCCCACCATTTGCTTTGTGTGTGTAAGCATTATGGTAGGCTAACACATGATGAATGAAAAGGTCTGCTATAGCATTCATGAAGAACTTGTTGAATGGCTTTCCCTGGTTAGTGAAGACTGTCTCTTGTGTTTTCAGCTAAACGTCCAGAAGCTCCACCATCCTGTCAGATTGTGGTTACAAGACTGCTGAACTCTGCCCCCGCCCCCCATTCTGTCGCATCCATCCTTCCTCATTCCTCAACTGTTGAGCTGTTCAAGTCTTCGTGTACCTGTTGTACTTTTGTTATTAGCATTTTCTCACTGTATCTGCTTCAGTTGCTCCTTTTCAGTCAGTCTCCAGTCATCTAATAGCCATTGTTCATTGTATGGTTTCTGTTGAAGGATGTTTTTTGTCTGATTTCACTCTTCATTGTACTTCTGTATTCTGTTCTGTACCAGTGTTAAACAAGGGAGGGAAGAAATGCTTGAGTTAATGCATCTGTGTCCATGGCTGTTTTTGTTGCACTCAAGTTTTGGTAAGGCTTTAGATCACGGCCTGCACCGTACAGCGCAATTCTTCTTAATTTACAATGTAATTTTTTGTAATGTAACAGTGCACCAGTATAGTATGTTAATGTAGGTAGTATACATGAAGGTACAAGGGAACAACATGTGAAGTTAAGGAATAAGGAGGTAACAATGTGGGACCTTAAAAAAGTTCTTTATGTCATTTTGACATTACTCAAAAAGGTCCTTTATTATAAGCATCACTTTTAACCAGTTCAGTTCTTTAATATGTGTTGTATGTACATTAATTCTATATACATTTCAACTCAAGAATAGCTGGTTATGGTGATCAAAGTCACTGCAGTCGCACCATCTTAGATTTACCGCAGTGTGCTTTGAGATGAAAAGGAAATTAAACAGTTAACAGACAAATACAGGTCATTTCAGCAAACATACCCTCGATTGAAGAAGAAGAAAATAGAAAGTAAAAGCTTTGGCAGTATTTCAAAATACTTAAAAAATCTTACTGTTATGATTGTTCAAGTCTTGGATGAAGCCAGATGACAATAAAAATGATAATAGGTGTAGGTGGTGAGGTTATTTACAACACGTGTGTGATTGTGCTATTTTAAAATGATACATCATGAGTAACATAATACATGAGAATACAGTTTAGTTTTGATGGAAGTACTATGTACAAATATTGTATCTTCTGCAGTATGAAATATTATATAGACAAAACTTAAACACTCACTGATAGTGTCATAGCGCCCTCAAGACCCCAGATTTCCTCCCAGCAAACTGATGGTTTGGAAACAGCAGCTGAAAACTGGATCACCTCATGAGGATCGTTATCAAGCTCAACTTTAAAGTCAACATGGATGAGAAGTCCTAGAGGCTCTCAGAATCATAGAAAGTTTCTACATGTCCATATCAACTGAGCAAGCTACTAGTGAGGAGTGATACAGTCGAAAGCTCAAGCATAGCTACTCAATGGACTTTGAGCAATTTTATCCCAAGATTTTAGAGTGATATTGGGTGCTATAACAAAATCATGGACTTATTACTTTAGGCCCTTACAGAGCAACTTAACAGTAGCCATCAGTGACGCTGGCTGTGGCCAGAGGTGAACACACCTGAAACTTTCAGCTTTCCAGACTAATGTTAAGTTACTCTTGAAAGGAAAACTACAGCTTATTACAGCTTGGGTTTTATTTTTATTGCTCCAGCCATCAGTTCTGTCAGTTATGATAACATTGTGCTCATACATGAGATCTGGGAACACGGCTAATAAACAGGGCCAACAGGGCAACAGACATGAGCAGTCATGCGATCAGACAGGTTGTAAACAAAGACTTTAACCACCAATTACTGCAGTTCCTCATTCACCAGTAAAACCATGAAGCACTATAAAGTACTCAAAACTAGGATAAGTAGAGTGAGTCAAAAGTGAAGCAGGAGGAGGCTCTCTCTGTGGTAGATGTTGTTGAGGACAGGTTGCCAACAAGCCAACAAACCACTTTCTTTGGATCGAACAAACCTGAAGTGTTGCTAGTAATCCCTCATCCCTACAAGACAGCTGTGCATACAACACAGACCTGAAATGTTGCAGGAAGTGGGTCTGTGAACTGATGGTGGCTAATCATTTTACCACCCGCCTTTATTGTCTCTGCTAAATAAGTAAATAAGAGTTTCTTGACCCGTATAACTTCTTTGTAGTGATGTCACTCTGTTCAATTCACTGTTATCATAATGGCCAGGGCTGTGAAAATAAAACTTAAGTAGTAACATACCATAGTATCCCTTTTAGCTAAACAACTTTAGTGAAACGCTTTTGTGTTCTATTTTTACATTTCTTTGGGTTGAAATATGTTGTTTGCTTTTATTAGCCACCACAGGACAACATTTAAAACAAGTAGAGATCTAGTATTTGCATTTGTAAAAGTCATGGAAGACACGGACATAAAATTAATTTTATAATTTCGGCAGAGGAAATATAGTTCTACCCAAAACTTTTCTGTGCACATTGTTTTATCAAAGAGTTTCCCCAAATCAGTAACCGCCAAACAAGCATGCATCAGCTGTGACAATGAGCTGAACATTAAAAGGAAGCAGTCCACCCTAAGTTTCCACCAGTTTATCTTCTAAAGGTCTTTCATAAAGATGATGTCAGATGAGGCAGTGCTCACCTTTTTGACCCTACCATCCCAGGCCCTTCTGACACACTGTGTAATGCTTTACAATATGTAGTGGTGTAGAAGAGTGTATCAGAAAACATTTCCCTCCATCTTGGGCCTCTGCTCTGCTGAACACCTGGACTCTTCTGCCGTCCTCTGGCCAGCTCTAAGAACTGCTGCTGAGTCTTCGACGCAGCAGAGAGGCAGGCTTGCTTTCTGTGTCCTCTACGTCACTTTCACATTCTCTCTGGAGAAAAGGATCAGTACAGTTGGATTTTAAGCTGATGCGCACTTTTGGGTCTCATATACATTTGCACATAATACACATTTTACATGGTCAGTTTCAGTGTTTTACAGAGTGTTTTTTCTCAAACATATATGGCATTATGTATGTGTGGTATATATTTTATATATGGTATTACACATATGTATATGGTACATAACTGTCTTAAAATGTAACAGAAAATAGTGCAGCAGTATATCACATGCAAGTTTAGCAACCAGACCCAAAGATGGCGGGTCCCGACAACAGGTCATGGCTTGGGCCGTTGTTTTTTTGTTTTGTTTTGAGTAAAGCTCCGGGTTTGGGTCGGGTTGGAGTATTTTAACATGTAACTGTAAATCCTCTCTCTCGCTTTTCCTTTCTTGGTGAATCGTTACGTCAATGCGTGTCACGTGTTGCAAGATAGGCAATGCCCACTGTATGAAGACAGAGCATTAGCCTGCGAGCTAGCAGTCAGTAATGGACGGCACATATCAAAAACTTGCAGAGCTTCTTAAAATCCATTGCAAAGGCCATTGCATTGTGAAACCATTCTGACCTTGTTGTTGCAACAGATAAACCTCACTGGTAGTATGCCCTAGAGATCACACTATGCAGGATGACTGAGGTGTGGTTGACCAGTCGAGGATGGTGCTGAAACCATCATTGCACCATTGCAATTGTCTTCCTCCTCTTAAAGAGCTTGGTGATGGTGCCTGTAACTGACTCATGTCAAGTTCAGCTGGGAAAGACGTTTAGAGTTTAACAGCCACGCTCATCTGGCCGATATCAACAAGGCAAAGTTAATCTGCTAACTGCTAAGGCAGATCATTTCTTATTTTCAGATTCTATAATGTTACATGCTGATAGCTGACTGCAGGGGTGGAAGGGGCATCCATTACAGAGTAAAAACAAAAGTCAGATGAAAAAGTCCTGATAAACAGCGTGAGAATGGAACAAAAGAAAGGAACCAAATCAGCAGCTGCAGCAGAGAAGAAGCTGTTTTTAAAGAGTACTTTTTAACCCACGTACGAAAATTTCTTTAAAGTTAAAGTACTTTTACTTGAGTATAATATTCTAGTACTCCTATTCTAGTACCCTCCCTGGTCATCGGCTGTTGCTGTTGTCAGATTAGTTATTTTTTATTTGTGAGAAAGACTTTCCAAAGCAAGCATATAAGCTTTCTTTGAAGAAGAAATGGAAAATATACAGCCTCATTCGTAGGTCGTGTTCAGGGCGCAAATTTGGTAGTACCAGGTAGATTTGGTGGGGTCGGGTCTAAAAGTTGTCTAAATCTAGTATTAATATGAACAGTGCATACACTAAGGGACCAGAAAACAGGAACCCTGTATGAAAATACAATCTAAAACCTCTGTAATAAATACTATATTTATGAGACTTATGTTAATTGTTGACATTATGTCAAAGAGTCTCTGCTCATTACTGAGACTGCAGCTAGTGTTGGATTTTTAGTGAAGTGTCCACATAGTAAATGAGGAGGACAAAATGTACAAAAAATCCTTTCATATAGAAGGTTCAGAGCTGAGTAGCTCTTAAACACTGACATTACTAACTGGGTCAGTTTTACGATTAAAGTAGGTTTCTGTAGTAGGGTTGAGCTGAGTGACATAAAGTGGTCTCACCTGTAGTGGATCTGGATCTGAGCTGCCTTTACACAGCAGTTTCAAATGGACCAGCCGGTTACACATCCACACCATGTTATAGGACATCTGAAAGGGGGACAGGGGGGTGGAGAAAGAATGTTTGACAGTGTTCAGTAAAGCCTGCCAGCAACCATGTGTAGAGAGTCAGTCTAGACCTGCTCTATATGAAAAAGTGCCCTGAGGTAACTTTGTTATGATATGGCGCTATATAAATAAAACTGAATTGAATTGAAACTGAATGTATGCATGTATTAGTGCTGCAGCTGCTGGCATGGATACTAGTGCCAGTTGTAATTCTGCATTTATACAGTTAATACAGGCGAAATGATACATTCTGAACGCCCTAGTCCTGCTCCTCCTTTACATATTTGAAAATTTAAAAAACAAAACAAATTTATGTCTTAAGTCCTTAGATATCTGACGGAAAAAGTTCTTTGAACAGTTCTTAAATCTCAAAACTAAATAATAAAATATGGGGTTTGGTTAAGTGCTAGTTTGCTGCTATTCTAAGAATGATCTTGTCAGAGAAGCACACAAGGTCAGTTAACAGTTCAATCCTGGTGTCTATCATAAGATTGAAATCATTAATGAAGGTATCCACGCTGTGCCAGCTGTGCGTCGTTCTGCTCAGACCAAGTGGAAATAATTGACTGAAAACGCGAACACGCTTCTGCCTGCACAATCTGCATGAGTCACTGCGTTTTTATTTATACATCTATTTCTTTTTCAACATTTATTTAGTTCCTTGTTGTGTGCCCCTACAGTTTTCGCCTGTATTGCCCAGCAGCAGCTTGGAGCAGATTTGATCAGCCTACTGGACAGCTAAGATGTGGGTAATTAATCTTAGAACATATTGTACTTATTTTTGTACTTGTGCTTCTCTGATTTTAACACAGATGGTATGCATTTTTTATTCACCCACCATAAAATGAACATGTCTACCTTCTACTAAAAATGACGAAAGCCTTTATGAGCATCGCATGATTGATTCAGTTTACAGGTGGAAAACACTAGTGGGCTCTCTTTACTAAAGCAAAGCAAATGATACAATGATAACATTTTTTACATTGCAGCTGTTACGTGTAACAGGGCAACAAGGGCAACTTAATGGAACAACATGCCATAAATCAGTAGTAGTTTAGACTGAATGGGCCCATCCACTACTCCCGGCTGTTGATTCCCAAGACGATCCCGCTGTTGTTGAGACCTAAAGTCAATGTAACACTCAGGGGCGAAATTCCTGTGCACCACTGCAGAGGCATTCTAACAAACACAACCTGCTATGTTTGCAGATGGAAACCTGCCTGAGGGTTCCCTTGCCCCTGCACCAGTGGCTCCTACTGGTTGGTTTGGGCACCTGCACAGTACATGCTATCCCCCCCATACCTGATGAAGCAAATCGCTGGACGGTGTCCATATGCTGTTCGACAATCAAACAAGCACTTCATTTGAAGCATACTGACGCCTTTAGCAGTGACTTTAGAATGTTTGCATTGCAATGTCAGGTATCATGTTACTGCACAAGTGACGCCTACTGATTTGTTAGCAGTGGTGTGGGGGTGTATGGGGAAGTTTTATATCTGCTGGTTGAACATAATATAGCCTCACACATTCATTTCCTATGAGTGGGAACACCACAGATGTGTAAATAAAACCATTAAATTATATGTTCAGATGCCTAGTGTGGAGGAATACATGAAGCCTTCGGTCAGTCAGATGAAATATACCAGATATATACCATATTTATCACTCAATAGGAGGGTTACGCCCTGGTGACTTAGGGGGTTTCAGGCGTGGACCACCAGCCACACCGTCCCTTGATCGAGTCTGGCCGGGGACATTTGTTGCTTGTTGTTCCTCATCTCCCCCCTGCCTCACTTCCTGCCATCTCTCTACTGCCGGCTCTTTAATAAAGGCATAAAATGCCCCAAAACAGACTTTTAAAAAATGTTGGTTTGGCCTACATATTCAGACTCACCTTCCATTTCCTTCTGGCGTTGAACTTCTTAAAGTTCTTCATATTAATTGAGGATCGATTCCTATTGTCCACCTGCTTCCGTGTGATGGGCTGAAAGAGACGACGATTTATACTCATTATAAGTAACACACAGTAACATTCAGCAGCATGATGCAGTTAACAACTAAAGCAGGTTGGTAGGCCTTAAAATGACTTAAAAGACTTGTAGTAACCTTAATCCATGGATGAAGCAGACACTCCTCAGCTGTCATTCTATCACTGCAATACACACGAATACAGAAGTAATGACAACAGATCAGGGGAGTAGTAGTAAGTAACAAGTAATAACCATCACTTATCTAAGTACATTATCTAAGTACATTTTGCCACTCTCTACTGCAAACTAACACAAAACATACGTTTCAGAATAGAAAACAGGAGCACTCTTTTTACATATCACATAAGCCAGCTTGTTGTAATAAGATGGAAGATATTGTTATTGGTCATTTCTACAGGAAAGCAAACAATCAGCAGCTATACCATGATATTGGATTGGCCCTGGGGAGGCCCCTGTGTTGTAGCAAGATCTCTATGATGTATTTTCCTCCTAGTAAAGGTTCAGGACTGTAGAATCTTTCATGCTGTTTTAACACAGACTAAGGACTCAGCAGTTTAAAATGTATGTATGTTGCTTACCCTGTACAATTCATTCTATTCTTAAAATATATTAAAAAAGTGGGATTATTACACTCTGCAGCCTCATCTGCGTTGCCAGGAGTAGGATTATTAGCAACATTTCAGGTCAGATAATAATAATAATTGTTCAGTCAGTGATGCCTTTTCCAGTCACTGTGCTGCAGGTGATATCAACACGCTAGCTAGCATGCTGTTAGCTGGTGATGATAACTTGCTACGGAGGGCCTTTTACTTTACTTCATCTGCCTGCAGGCGTCTGGATCACAAGCCTACGATGAGCTGAACTTGGGAAACTTCACTGATGTTAAATACATTTGCACAAAGTGCGTCATAATGACCACCCAAGGTGCTGATCCTGGGTTCCCCAGGGATGTGGGAAACTGCTGGATCCACATCAGTCACAATGACCGACAGGGTTCCTGCTGCAACCCGGAGGGGACGCAGTTTTGATGGCTGACAAGATTTGTCATTTTTAAAAATCTGTATTATTTTATTTATTATTATTTTAGGAAGTTTTTTGATAAGTTCCGGGTATTGTGCTGTTTTGGGGTCCACTCTGGAGTTTTCTTTTTTACCTTGGTCATCTCTGTGCTGATATCAGACTATCGCTCATGTGCTGCTTTGAATTTGCGCTTAACTGTCAACTGGACAAAAAGACACTGAAAAACACATTAATATTACCTCTTAATATACACGAAGTAACTGAGCCCTACTTAACTTTAAGTCTCCCACAAGCCTGGCTGTGCAATGCGGGCATCATGTAATTGATTTATGATGGATCATTCAGATATCGAACGTCATACTGTATCAGGTTCATGCCTGCGGGAACGTATTTTCATGCGCATATTAATGTTTAACAAATAATTGACAGACGTAGTACATTTTCTATAGTTAAATCTGAAACTTGGGCGAAAATAATATGACAGCAGGGTAAATAATACGATCCACATAATCTAGAATATTTAAACGTGTGTCAAGCTGAGCTGCTGCTGACTCGTCAAGACTGCAAAAGTGAGAAGAAAAAATGGCACTTTTTTAGTTAATTTATGATTTGCTGTTTGCTTAAGATGAACCACATAAAAAAAATAAAACTCTCTGTACCATATTTAATTGCATAGCATCACAGTCTTTTGCATCGTGTCGAGCTGCATCGTATCACATTGTGTTGAATCAAATCGTGTTGAATCGCACTGCAGTGCTGAATCGTATCGTATTGCATTGGTAGTTGCTTCATATGAATATTTAATGTATTGAATCGTTGGCAATGTGTTTTTCACGCTCTCCGTAATGTTTATGGACCAATTTTGAAGCTGGTATGACATTCAGACGCTGTCCTGTGTGTACAGGCAGCCTAGTTAATCAATACAGCTACTGTATGTTTTTCATTAAGGAGTGGCTTTGTGGCTTCCTCTGGAGCTTCCTGACCCCACTCCCCGAGGAGAGAGACACTGCCGGCGGCAACGTGGCAAGAAATGAAGAGGAAAGCGAGCGGGGATAGGAGCAAGGCTAAAAGCTAATCCGTTTAGACGGGCAATTCCTTCAATCCTTCTGTTCAATGTTCACTTATATCAGAGGCCCGGAGATGGGTCCGGGTCCAGCCCGCCGGAGAACTAGGCAAAGAAGTGTTTGGTGTGTGGGGAGGGGCAGCCCGGCGGCAGCCCGCCTTGCGGACGCCCGGCCTGTCTGCTCTGCCTAGCCCAGAGACACTCCGGCAGCATGGAGTGGCTCCGAAATAGAGGTGAGGCAGACAGGGCAGGAGGGACTGCGACAGCCAAAGAGGTCGGTGTGTTTACTGGGGGAAACTACAGCTCACAACCCGCTGTATCAGCACCGCCGCTGGCTGCTTGTTTTAGAAAGCAACCGCAAGAAAAACACAGACACAACCAGAGCTACGCATAATACAGCCTCTAACTGTTAACTCATAGTTCTTCAGAATGAACGTTTCCCATTACTCAACACACTGATAAACAAGGCTGCTCTGTTGCGCTGGCTCTCATACAGATGCACAAGGTACTCTTGAGCGTCTGTACCTACTATAAAGAGCGCATAGGGACGCGATCAGGATGGATGGATGGCTCAAACAACACAGGACTTTCACCCAGGAGACCAGGGTTTGCGTCCTGTGTGAAACCAAAAGTCAGCGTCGAGTTGTTTTTAAATGTTTTTAACTCTCAACCCAACCGGTCGACTCTCAACCCAACCGGTCGAGGCAGATGACCGCCCACCCAGAGCCTGGTTCTGCTCGAGGTTTCTGTCTGTTAAAAGGGAGTTTTTCCTTGCCACTGTTGCTTGTGCTTGCTTTTGGTGGGAATTGTTGGGTATCTGTACACATAAGGAGTCGGTCTAGACCTGCTCCTTATGACAAAGTGCCCTGAGATAACGTTGTTATGATATGGCGCTATATAAATAAAACTGAATTGAATTGAATCGACATAATGTTACGTACGTGACTTGTGCCAAACCATGATCTTTTCCTAAACCTAACCAAGTACTTTTGTTGCCTAAACCTAAAGGATAGCGTGTGCATCTGTATGAGACACAGAGGGACGTGACAAAGCGTCTGAATTTGACGACCTGGGATGAGAACGTGTTGCTCTATATATACACTTATTTTTGTGCAACAAATTAATAAAAACGTGGGAACGATTAGTTTTTTCTCTATGGCCACTCCAGGGCTCTGTACAGGAGGGCCCTCTCCTTCACAAACCCATGCAAGGCAGCTGGGCCAGATAATATACCAGGCAGGTGTTGAGAGACTATGCTGACGAGCTAGCTGAGCCAGGCAGTCATTCCAACCTGTTTAAAAACCACAACCATCATCCCAGTCCCAAAAAGTCTGTGGTGTCCTGTCTCAATTATTACCACGCTGTTGGACTCACTTCAGCCATCATGAAGTGCTTCGAGAAGCTGGTTACAAACTGTATGAAATCTAGACTTTCTATATCAATGGACCCTTAGCAATTTGCATACCGTCCCTGCAGATCTACTGAGGACGCCATACCCTCTGCTCTCCACATGGAACATGAATACACCTATGTGAGGATGCTGTTTATTGATTGTAGTTCTGCGTTCAATACCATCATTGCCAAGAGGCTGGTTGAGAAGCTGGCTCTGCTGGGTGTGAACACCTCCCAGTGGAACTTGATCCTGGACTTTCTGAGCCAGAGACTCCAGACAGTTCGGATGGGCAATAGCACCTCCGGCACCATCACCATGAGCACCGTGGCCCCCCAAGGCTGTGTGTTGAGTCCAATGCTTTTCACTCTGATGATCCATGACAGCTCTGCTGAACACAGCTCAAATAACATCATTAAGTTCGCTGATGACATAGTTGTGGGCTGCATTACCAATGGTGAGGAATCTGCATTCAGAGATGAGGTGAGGCAGCTGACAACTTGGTGTGTGGACAATAACCTGTCTCTTAATGTTGAAAAGACGAAAGAGATAATCATTGACTTCAGAAAGAACAATAGTGATCACTCCCCACTTCTTATCAGTGGCTTTACAGTAGAGATGGTTCATAGCAGTACAGCATAGCATTTCTGGGGGTTCATATCACAACTAACAAGTTGTGATATGAACTCAACACCAACTCCATAGTCAAAAATGCACAGCGCCTCCACTTCCTGCGTCGCATGAGGAAAGCCAGCCATCCTCCTCCTCTTTTTTGATTGTTATCCGTCCGTATTGAGTATTGTATATGGAGACGTGATATTTATTGATGGATTAATATATTCATTTGTAAATTACTTTTATAATTCATTTTTTATTTGGCCATTTACATATCTACTAATGAAACACTGAGTAATTTAGTCTGTTTTTGATTAATAAATTCATTTGTAAAATCTTTTATTAATTCCAGTTTTTATTGTCCAATAAGATATCAGTTAATGAAATACTTAATAACTATTTCCATGGCACAGCCATGCTTTATGGGAACTGTGATTATCATATCCTTAATCATCATACTGTTATGCTTTTACTGTAATACTTTGTAGTTATTACATATATTAATACAGATATAAATTAATAATTCAGTGGTTGGTTAATACTAACAATCAATGTTATGTCTGTCTGATGTTAATGTCTAAAGATTTAAAAGGCTGCAGTGCGGCCAGGAAGTCAGGCAACAATGACATCCTAGCTTTTTACAGTGTGTCAAATGAGCCATCATTTCATATTACAATGACCTTAAAAATTGCAAAAGGCTTCACCACTGAGCCAAGCCCAATAATCTGGTGATCTTGGTGTCGTGGAGGACAAATTTAATTTTGTGTTTTATTGTCCTATGTTTTGGTTGTCTGAAGGCGAGGATATTTTTGTTTTGGCGAAACTGGCAGCTAAGGCAGACAGTGTTTTCCTCATAACAGGACACTTCAGTTAAGATTTATAGCTCATATATCACATTTTGAATTTGTAGAACTGGACTTTATGGTTGTCATGTGACCACCCTGGTTGTTGTTGCTGTGTAATGTCTCAGAAGCCCACATAGGCTGGTGCAGGACACCTAAATAAACTAATCAATCAATCAATCTACAGGTTTTAATATATAAGGTATAGAACAGCAGTACTGTTTGAGAAGAGAAGTGATTTTGGCCACAACAGCAGAACACTTGCAGCAATGTTTGTTCACAAGAGATACATAATGTAAGACACTATCACCCATGCCAAATACTGTACCTATAATACATACTTGGAATTTTTCACCAAGAGTTTCTGGATGAAGTCTTTGGCCATTGAGGTAGTCATGCTGAAATACCGCGCATCAAACTCGTAGTTCATGGCAATGATGTTCCTCAGAGTCTCTTCATCAGTATCACCTTGGAATGGTGACAAACCGCTCAATCTGAGGACAGAGTACACAGCAAGAGTAAGACTACAGTATGTCCACATTTCAACCCACACAGATGAAGTCTGATGTTATTCCACCTCTGATAAAAGCTCCAAATCAACCTCTAATCTCTGAGACATAAATGAGACAATCATTTTAGAGCTGAAAGCTCATGGGACATGGGAAAAGATTTACAAACCAGTGAGTGTAGACTGCTGTGGTTGCATTCACATAGTATCAAATAATGTCAGACAGCAGATGTTTCCATACGAGCCTTCTGATCATTAAATGTGTACAACAACATATTCAATGTCTACAAGTACTGACATGCCACTCAGCACACAAACACTTGCAACTTACAGTATGTAGGTAATAACTCCGATGCTCCTGGAGGAGAAAGAAACACAAGACACAGGCAGTTATGTGGTGTGGTTTCAACTTTTTCACTACTGTATGACAAACACAAGTACAGTATTTAACCTTAAAATGCTGTATTATTGTGCTACTGTTTCAAAATGTCAACAGACAACAGAGAGTCATGACAACCAAGATCCTGTGCAGTGAGTGGGGCTCAGAACAGGCCCGAACATGTCTCTAACAGAAGAATTTATCCTCCCTTATACAGAGAAGGAGCAGCGAAGAGACACTGAGAACAGTCTAGAAATGCTTTGGAAATAGCAAGTGTATATGTGCCCATCCATGCATCCACACACGCTTATCCTTGAGGGTCACAGGGGGCTGAAGCCAATCCCAGCTGACATTGGGGCGAGAGGCGGGGTACACCCTGGACAGGTTGTCAGTCAATCACAGGGTTGACAAGTAGAAACAGACAAACATTCACACTCCTAGTCACACCTACGGGCAATTTAGAATCATCAATTAACCTGCATGTCTTTGGACTGTGGGAGGAAGCCGGAGTACCCACGCAGGCATGGAGAGAACACGCAAACCCCACACAGAAACGCCCCAGCCAGCTGGCAGGTTCAGACTCACAACTCAGTGTATGTGTGTGCAATCATAAATTATAACAATTTCTGTTGTAGAGGTGAAAATGTGCCGTCTACTGCAGAATACACTGTGTGAAAGAACAGTAGTCAGTCCAGACTGCTCACCACATATCTGCTGCTGTGCTCAGAGGTTCACAGTTGATCACCTCAGGGGCTGAGAGAGAGAGAGAGAGAGAGAGAGAGAGAGAGAGAGAGAGAGAGAGAGAGAGAGAGAGAGAGAGAGATGGGGGGGTTAACTCTCATGATCTCAGAAGCCAGGGAGCGGTGAAGTCGTCATTGTAATGTGAGTATGGCATACTTTAGTACTCTGTTTAAAGGAATATGGAGATGTACATTCCTTAAAGATCCAGACATGTTTTAAGACATACAGTATAATAATATAATCATTTGTCTGATATGGTTTTTCAACATAAGAAAGTTACTTCTCTATTTCTCACCTTGACATCTACTCCTTCTCCCTCATTGAAAAATCCAGAATCTATGACTATGCAAATATGTGTAGTTTCTCAGTCCATTCTCAGTATATGTGACCTGGACGTTTCAGGTTTCCATATTATGCTTGTCTAAGTTTCATACTGGAGCACGAGTGGCTTCCAAACTAATTGTGAAGTCACAAAATGATCTCATACAAACATGTCTTAAACTGAGATTCAAACCTGCAATAACGGCCACTTGGCCACTTGGGAGCAGCGGAAACAAGTTGTGAACAAAGTTGTGAACAAAGCATTCACACACCTTTTAAGTTGGCATGGTGAACTCAAACAGCTGCTTATTGCCACATCCAGCAGTTATGGAGCAACATTATCATTCACTTTGAGACATGTTTGTGTCACCTGATGAATGTCTGTCCAATATTTCCTCTCTGTTAGCTCTGTGTTTGGTCTCCACCAACTCCTGAGGGAAATATCTGACTCTTTAACATAGCACTGCTAAGTGCTCCACTATGTTCTCAGGAGCGCGCAAACCGTCCCGAGTCCTTTACATAGAAATCAGTCCACAGGCTATGATGGGCAACCCAGAAAGTCAGGGAAGGTCTCATTTTTTTAAATTACGTTGCAATCCGTTCATACATTGGCAATATAAAGCGATTAATACATGAAAAATGCTACACATAGTAACTTTAAGAATGGGCTCCATGTGTTCAAGAACAGATCTCGGTGTCCTTAGAGTCTGAATACAACTCGTTCATAACTTGCTATGTTGGACATGAGTTCAATCTGGTGCTTGAATCATGAAGGCGTGACTCACATTAATTCTACATCCTGTTAGCATGCAACACAGTTTGTTGTAGATGTAGATTTTTAGGTATAATACCTATCATGCACAAAGCTGGGTTCTTAGTCAGGGACACATTGAACAAGTCATTTACAATTTACATACTATTTCACAGTCATATAACATGTGTAATTTGAGCCACTCGGCTTGGAGTCCAGTAGTTTTGATTGAGGATCTTATAGTTGATGAATTGCATTTGAACTTCTCTCCATTGTTGTTCAATATTCTCCCCAATGTCTTTTTCCTATGCCAATTTAAGACCCTAAAGTTTAGGTATGTCGGCATCCCTGATAAGGTCATAGAAAATTGATGTACCAGTGATTGGGTTAGGGCCAGATCTCAACTCTGAAAAAAGGGCAGTGCTTAAACTGGAGATATTCCAGAAATTTTACTTTGCGTTGCTAACTCAATGTTTTGAATGATAGGTCCAGTATCAGATTAATACTCAGATACACCATACCTGAGGACCCATTTGAACGGCCACCCAGTACCAAGTGATTCAAAGAATTTTTAGATACAGCCATTACCTCTGATTTGGTCTAGTACATTTTGTAGCCAGATACATGTGAAAAACTGTCAATCAAAGAGCACATCATCGGAACTGTGGTTGAACAATATATCATCTGCGTATAAAAGCAATTTATACTCCTGTTGGCCCACTAAGACTTCTGTAAATATTTGGGTAGTTTTTGTATCACAATAGTGAGAGGCTCGAGGGCAATCGCAAAAGTAAGGGGGGAGAGAGGGTACCCTTGTTTTATGCCTCTGTATAATTGAAATGTGGACGATATGATGCCGTTACACATTACTGAAGCTGTGGGGTCTGTATATAATAGCTTAATCCATGCTAAGAATGATGGCCCAAAACCAAACTTCTTTAACACGTACAGTACAAAGCCACATTCAACCCTGTTGAAGGCCTTCTCCACGCCCAGTGAGAAGGCCACGAATGGGTCTGGACTGTCAACACACCTCCACATAATATGTAAAAGTCTTCTCAAATTATAACAAAGCCTACCTGGTCTGGGTGTATTATCGTGGGGAGTATGTTATCAATTCAATTCAATTCAATTTTATTTATATAGCGCCATATCAGAACAAAGTTATCTCAGGGCACTTTTCCATAAAGAGCAGGTCTAGACCGACTCCTTATGTTTACAGAGACCCAACAATTCCCACCAAGAGCAAGCACAAGCAACAGTGGCAAGGAAAAACTCCCTTTTAACAGGCAGAAACCTCGAGCAGAACCAGGCTCTGGGTGGGCGGTCATCTGCCTCGACCGGTTGGGTTGAGAGAGAGGAGAGGGAGAGATGATGTTATCCAGTCTGACAATACTTTAGTAACTGCCGGGTAGTTGGGGTTCTTCCCTTTTTGTGAAGTAATTAAAGTAATTAAACTTTTCCTCATACTGAATGCATTACAAAATACAACTACTAGCCTACTGGATGGCTACACAAAATTATTCTCATCTCTTTCCTATTCTTGCTGAAATTCAAACTCTTTGAAAATCTTACTTGTAGCTCTTAGATTTAGTTGAATGAATTACTTAATATACCATAGACAAAATCTCACAGATAGAACCAAGACTCCAAATAAAAACATCATGTCAAATGAAGGACTGTTCATCCTCACCGATGTACTGTGGGGTGCCACTTGTGCTCCTGTACTCCTGCCCCTGAAGAAAATGGTGGGCCAGGCCAAAATCGATGAGTTTGATGTTGGGGTGTGGTAACACTTTGTCTGACAGCATGATGTTTTCTGGCTGTTATGGTAGAAGCATATATTTTAATGTCATTTCCTAAAAAAAGTGAGTTCACAGTTGTCTTTCAAAACATCAACAGGCAGAGAAGTCATTTAGGTCAATGTACTCATACCTTGAGGTCAAAGTGGGCAATGTTTTTGCTGTGGATGAATGCCAGTCCCTCCAGGATCTGCTTCATGAACTCAATGGCCTCACTCTCCAGCAGGGTCTCCTTCTCAGCAATGAAGTCAAACAACTCACCTCCACTAACACTGAAATGTCAAACAGAAGTGTGTGTTATAGTCAAGTGTTTCTCTTATTTTGTCCACCCCCTGTACAGGCCATGGACAAGGTAGCAAAACTCCTTACAGGATAATACAACAGTAAGGTGTTTCAGTCATTTGTGGCATACCCCTTTAGTTGTGAAAGCACACAGCAGTGTGTCTAACCTAGTTAGAACCCTGGACTCTGTAGCTTTTGCCTTTTTTGGCCCAGATCCTCCAGTCGGCCATTGAACATCTGGGCCTGACTGGACGATGTCCTGGATCCAAGAATGCTCTACAGCTGCCACCTGGTCGGCATTCCTCTAGTCAGTGGTGTTATGGTCAGTCCAACCACAGCCTAGCTTACAAGCTAACACAGAGAAGCAACATGTGACCTGCCAAACCTACCCATAGAAAACTATTAGCAAACTTGAAGTTTAGCTAACTGCTCTATTTATTGTTGTTGTCAAGCAGTTTGTTAAGACACAACTCATACTGCTAATGATCTGTCATTGCCAAAAAAACTGTGTATGCACAACTACAGTAAGTACAGTAGGTCAAAGTTGAAGCAGGCAGTGGCTCTGTGAACTGTGATGAATGTCTACAGCAGACAGTTCACTAACAATTTGACTGTTTTACGGTTTACAATGTTATTACTGACTGGAGAGAAGGAAAAAACTGAACCAATTTCTTTCAATCTCTTTCAGTGCATTTAATACAGGCGTAGCTTCGTCACATGTCACTCTTCCTTAACAAGCACCTTAACAGCTTAAGCACTGGACCTATTCACCAACCACCATCAACTGGGCCCAGTGACCACACATGTGATATACTTCTTCCAACCCAGGGTGATGACCAAGAAGCCAATCTGTACTGAATGCACAGAGATGAAATTGATGTTAATGTCTTCATCTAACTTTCAGAAAGACAAGCAAGCAAGTGGATTTTACAAAATGTTTAAAGCTGCACTCCATAACTTCTTACAGATTGAAAGTAGAGCAGATGAGCATTCCCTGCTCCTGAGGTAGAGCACTCCTGCCAGCCAGAACCTATCAAGATGGAGTTTGTGATCCTGAACTTTGCTGACTGGACAAACATGAGCCCAGTGGTGGAAAGTTACTAAGTACATTTACTCAAGTACTGTATGTAAGTACATTTTTGAAGTACTTGTATTTTACTTGGGTGTATCCAATTTATGCTACTTTATACTTCTACTCCACTATGTTTAATTTTTTGCTTCACTACATTTATTTAACTTCTATATTTACTAGTTACTTAGATTTTACATGCAAAACATCTCATCAACGTATGAAATATGATGCATTATTATAAATTAAAGACCTCACATACCCAAACAGATGTTTCACCTACTCAGGTTGGACCACTGAAGTCCAGAAAAATTATTTTCTATATTGCTGCACACAATAATAACTGCAAAAATCATCTTTCGGGACCTTGGGGGCTCCATAATCTTACACTCTGAAAGGGGCCATTTTGCATGCTGAGTACTTCTGTACTTTTAATGAAGTATCATTTTTAATTCAGGACTTGTACTTGCAACAGTGTATTTTTACATTGCGATATTCCTACTTTTACTTAAGTAAAGCATCTGAGTAGTTTTTCCACCACTGCATAAGCCTCACTGTACAACTTGTGTACAACAAACCAGTTAGATAAAGAGAGAGCGGCTGAGTAAGAGCAAACCAGAGAAACTAAACTGAAACTATCTGTTTCACTGCGGTTAAAGCAGACAAAACCACCCTCCGAAAACGATCACAAAATAAATATTGGGTAATTTGGAGCATCATGGCTTCTTCAATATCCCTTTCCACCTCTGCGTGTCTTCTTTCTAACGTGATTGTCCATGTGGTTACTTGTGAAAAGTCAGACCAACTTCAAAAATCTGAAGCATCTGGGCTCCTTTTACTTGTTTTCTGATACCAGCACTCATATGTTGGTGGAAATATCAGTAAAGTAGGTACTTCTGCCAAAGTAGGTGTGGCATTCAATGATTTCATTGTCCACAACATATTTTTTATACAACAGTGATAAAACTGGTATACTGTGGAAATTGGAATCTGTGTTAACAATTCCACACTGTTTTCTGTTTGACAAAGCCAATATCACCTACACACAGTACTGTGCCTGAACGCATCCTGTGTAGACACTGACAGCTCACGTGCTGCTTTCACTACTCCACCTGTGTAGACAACGTGTAACGGACTATACAAAAATGATGCCATATGCAGAGGACAACAGTCCTGTCTCTGCATCAGGGCTTTATTTTCCTCATCCCAATGAAACAAGTAGCTAGTCGGACCAATATATCGAGGGCTTGGAGCCAAAGGGGCATTATATCAGATTTGTCAGTGTGTCAAAACACATTTTGATCAAACTTGAATCAGCTGCTGTTGCCATGTAGTGAACACAATATTTGATCTTTTTGGGTTATCAGATTGACCATAACTTTAAAAACAACATTTCTACAGTTTAAGTTGAAAAATATTTACTAAACATTTTAAAAATGGCAAAAACGTGAGTTACGCCTTTTTAGCACAAACATTTTCCCAATAGACTAATTCAGAATATAAACCACATTCATTCTAATTAAAATGCATCAATTACACTTCAATCAACACTGAAAAAAAGATGAACTTATCAAATCAACTGATACTTATTTTTCTGTTAACTTTTACAAACCTCTATAAACACAAACCAATTTCATTTTCAGTATAATTGCATGTACATCGCCCTTTTTTAAATTAATTTTTGGGGTGCCCTTATCCTTTAATGATGTGTCCTGGGACTCCTGTGTTCTTACTCGTTTGACACATTCAAAGAGCTATAAAACTCCTCACAAACTCTTTAAAACCTCTTCTACTGTAAAATATTTTGTTAATGTTTGACCATGGTTTCCTTTCAGCCATGTTGACTTAAGTGTTGTCAGAAGCCTCTCCCCACAATGCTTTGTTCAGTGCCAAACGAGTTATTCCTCTTTTTATAGCTTGTTCGCCCTTTTGGCACAGACCCCACTTTTACTGTTACGCCTTTCAGTTTTCCTTTAATTACAACATATGGGTCATCATTCCAGTTGTGTCCTTTTGGCACTGAAAAGATCTCACTGAGAGCTTTCATTTGATATATAATACTCATATTCGCCCAACATGGCACTTATGCCCCTTTGGCTCCAAACCCTCGAAAAAATACAGAAGCAAGTGTTAACGTGACTTGCTATGTCTCCAAAATTAGTTAACGTGGGTTTTTAAAATATAGTTAACTAGCTAGTTGGGATGCAAGCATTTTCTACATTTTAACTTCAGGTCCTACAGACGGACGTTACACAGTCAGCTAACTTAAATCCTTTTCTACGATAACTGCATGCAAAGTACCGTAAGTTAACTACTGTAATGTTGTAAACTACAGCATAGCTTCAACAATACAGTGGTGAATACATAAAGCTGTGGTGGTAACTTACTGTCAGAAAAGCTTCCCTCTTGTCCTCGTGCCTGTAACAAGTGTAGCAGGCTGCTTTCGTTTTCTGACTCGGAAGTCAGTGTTGAGTTTGCAGGCGCTGGTCTACACCTGAGACAAGACGACGCCTCTAGCTCTACAGTCTAGTCATTCAGTTTATTTGCTCGGGGTTTTATCGTCCCATGTGCAGGCAATTCATTGAGTAAGTAGGCTAGAGTAGGATGTAGCGACAGACAATGGAAGTGCCTGAGCGTGATGCGTGCCCACCACCTAGTGGAAGAGTAGCAGTATCTGTTGGCTGTAGAGCAGTAGTTATGGCAAAAAACGAAGTAGTAAACCTGACCGAACTTGACTCATTGCTGCCCATTGTGGTGTATGAGGGAAAATATCCACAGCAACCGCCAGTGGTGTTTTCCTACCTTAGGCCACAGGGGGCAGCAACGATCCCAATCCTTATTGGGGCACCAGAGTGAAGCGAAGAAGTGACCGCAATCGTTACAAAGTTACTTAGACTGACAGGACTGACTAACTAAGTAACGTTAGGTACTTGGTTTGGCAAGAAGTTTCAGTTTCAAATGGGACTAGGAAGACAGCAAGGGATATATGTCATAAGATGCGTAAGTAGAAAATCCTGTCTTCTTATCACAAAAGTGACTTTCCCTGGTGGTCTAGTGGTTAGGATTCGGCGCTCTCACCGCCGCGGCCCGGGTTCGATTCCCGGTCAGGGAACTACTTTTTTTCTTATTTCCAGGCTCGGATGTAAACCGGCAGCAGCTACACTGTCGTCTGCTCTACGCAGTGTAATATAGCTATGTCTAGCAATCACTCCGACTAGAATATCCCATCACCACGTTGAATCAAATCGTCACCTTTAGGTAAAGTAAGTTGTTAGTTGAATTGTTTTTCATTTTCTTGTTATTCTTTTTGTTTTCTGTTATTGGTTAGTTAATAGTTATCTACCTGTTTCCAAGGTAGGCTAAATAGAAATAAATAATGCAATGTAGAATAACATACTAAAATATGATCTCACTTGAGATGATTAACTGAATATATTACAGTGTGAAACATATGCAGTATATACACTCAGTTGCCAGTTTATTCAACTTTACGATCTTTTGGAGGATGTAGTTTGTGGTGCTGTTGAACTGTATTGCATCATACACAGAGGTGTTTCTGTTATTTAGCCTACCCTTATTGAGTGTATATATTTACTGCATTCAATGCTTGTTTTACTCTATCAATCCCCACAGGAGTGATTTGTTTTACTTATCCTAATTTGCATGCTGCGCTACAGAGCAGCAACATAAAGCTGGTGGTGATCCAATGTCTTGCTCAAGGACTCACAGTAGAGAGAGCATGTGTTGTCAGAGGGGCATGTCAAAGAATGATCTCTGTTAACACCTTTTATACTCCGGAAGCCATCATACATTTTCTCAACTGGATGAGCTGAGTCCCTGTGACTTTCTGCTCACAAACAGTTTTGTTAAGGGACACCATCTGAATGCTGTCATCAAGTCACTGCAAACTCTTTCAGTAGCTCTGAACTAGTTACACCCCCCAGTAGTGCAATCTGTCAGTTTGTCACCCACTTAACCGAAGTGAAAAACATTTGAGTGTCCCTGTCTTGGGTCTATGGCAAGCCACCTCGTAACTCACTTCATTACACTATGAAACCACTAAACACCAGGGGCTGTATTCACAAACGTTCTGAGAATACTCTCAGAGAGCTCTGAACTTAGCCTAAAACATTCTAGCAAGGAGTCCTCGCTTAGGAGTGATTTAGGAACATTTTCAGAACACTCTGAGCAAGGAAGGGACAGAAACTTTTACCAGAGCAAGGATGCACCTAGAACACAGGACCCCAGGGTCTGAGCTCATCCAAATGTGACTTTTACTGGGTTTGACCCCACACCTTTTGTAAACTGATGCTTAAATACAAAGATGTAGGTGGAACATTCAGACACTTAGTCATGGGAGAGAAAACTGAGCTCATGACAAACACAAGGCAAGATGTTATACCTCTGATGATTAACATCCTACACTTATCTAAAAAACGTAAATACCTTTAAAATTACACTATAGGTACAGCTGAATGAAAGTCATCCTAAAAGATTTTTACAAAAGAACGGGGCAGTAGCCAAGATTTTAGAAATACCAAGGTCATTAATAACAAGTCTCCCATCATACAAACACACCAGAAAATTTGGACCACACACGGAATAGAAAGTCTATTTTAAATATGTTTCAATTTGGCTGTTAAACTGTATTTTCTGTAAATTTAATTTGCTAAAGTGGATGTCTAAATGCTTTTTTAAAGCCTTCTCCACAATGTCAGGAATGAAATGCAGGTGTGGAAATATGAATTGATTTATTTAGCGTTGGTTGCTTTTGTTACAGATTTTGTAACTTTTTAAAAAAAAGTTACCAGTTTCATTTAAAAACGTTCTGATTCAGTTACTTTAAAAAAAAAGTTACCTATTTAAAAAGTTATTGATCCAGCCTTTTACTTGTGCCTAGTTTTAGGTATATTTACCATCAACACATTGGTTTAGTTGTAACCAGAAAAATGTGTGCAGGGTTTTTAATATTTTTTGATCTTGCTGTGCATGTGTGAGAATGAATAAAGAAACAGAAAGAAACACATGGTTTCCTGAAGCTCTGTACAGTAGCCTGTGTGACGTCATGCTTCTTCTTTCCCCAGAAATGTGTCACTGTCTTCAGTGAGGGCACTCACTGAACCACAGTCAGCGTGGAAGGACAGCGGAAGGTAAAGGCTTCTTGGTTATGCTGTTTACACTAATGGTATTATGATATATATTGTAGGAGAATTTTGTATTCATAAGAAAGCTTACACCTGGAATAGCTAATCATGGGTATATGTATCATTTTTGAGAGAAAGTAGTATAGCTGAGTGTGTAAACAAAACAAAGCACTGATAACTTATTCTTTCTTTCTTTGTGGAAGATGCAAAAGCTTTTGTAGGCAGTGGAAGTCTGTAGCCTATGTTGTTAAAACTCACAATTAAATGTAACTGAGAGGAGAATTAACACTCATATTAGGAAAGTGGTTTGTGTGGATTTGATTACATGCCCATTGAGATGTCTTACTATAAATGTAGTGTTTTTAAAAAGGGAAGTATGAGCAGCCAGGAAATTACTTGTGCACTGAACAGTTTCTCTAAGTCTGCTGTATGTGGCCAGAAACTGTATGCTCAGTGGAGTGTGTGTGTGTGTGTGTGTGTGTGTGTGTGTGTGTGTGTGTGTGTGTGTGTGTGTGTGTGTGTGTGTGTGTGCCTGGAAAACCCCTAGTTTGGCTATGAAGCTGTTTCCTGTCCATCCAATATTTTGGTCCAGTGTGCTGGTCTTGTGGGCCTCACAAAGTGGTAGGTCACTTTTGACATTACACAACACACACATACACACACACACACACACACACACACTGAGAATATAACTTTGGCTATCTTGCATTCATCAGGGTGGTGTCGTAGTTTGTTTCCACTTTCTTTGTGTACAGTAATATAGCGTGCGACGTGTTTAAATTGCAATGGACTTGCACTGATGCTCACACTGGTCTGTACGTCGCTGTGCGTTCTCTAAAGTTAGAACTGGACGAGCTGCGCCTAACATCAGTTTTATTTGTGTTTTCCCTTGTGCTATCACTCCAGGTATATGTTCTGCTTTAACTGAGACGGAGGCCAACTATCCAGATGTCTGTCAGGAGAACGAGTTGGTTTATAGTGTGAGAATCAAAATGTTCTTTTAACTTCCAGAGGCCACACAGGCACAGTAAACACTTGCTGCTTAAATACAGATTTATTTTTGCTTTTCTATATTTAGTTCTTTATAACTGTGAAACTCTTTCAGCTCCGCCAACTGAATTCTTCAGTGCCGGGACTTGTTCTAAACTGGACTGCAGTGGAGGGTAACTTTCTTTGCGTCCTTTACCCAACAAATATGCTCAACTGCTCCTGGTCATTCCACACTTTACAGAAGGATACTCGGCTCTTTGTCTATATCAGGTATTTTTTGTTAAATGAGACTTTACCCATATAGCATAGCTTCTGATGAGTGTTTATGAATATGAATGCCTCCCAGAGAATCAAGAGACAATGCCCTAATCTGTGTTGTACCACTGTATAGCCCAATAAGGACATTAGGAGCAAAATTAACTTTTATTCTTTGTTTTTTGGCAACAATTATAATTCACTGATCAATACCAAACTGTGTAAGTGTTTTCTAAGTGGACACTGAGTGGTGCTCACCTCGAAGCAATCAAAAATGAACATATTTACAATACAGGTACGTTCAAATGTAAAAATGCTTTTGACTGTGTGTCTCTTTCTCTGTCTATTTATCCAGTGTTTGTGACGATACGAGGACAGTTCACTCTCATTCGTCTGAAGGAACAGTCGGATCAAGGTCTGAGATCCTGAGTCTGCCCGAGTATGAGATGTTATCTGTAATCCTCCACTTTAACGTGACCCTGTACAACAAGTGGACAGTCTACAGCTCCATGTACGACATGGACATGCTAGGTAATACTCCAAGACAAACACTGTCATTGACTTGTTGTTGAGTATTTGAGAATGATAATACTACAGATGGTCTTCAGTGGCATCCAAGTTTGAATAATGCACTAGGTAGCACTTTATTTTGATTCTATCCACTTGACTCTTAACAGTGGATCAGTCGATATTTAATGCCTTTTTATCCGCAGTTATTTTTTTAACATTAAATTGGTTTCAGATAACTAACAAATGTACTGTCTGTATGTTATGTCAGCTATACAAAATGTGATTGTTTCTGAGCCCCTTGGGAGGTCACATGGTAGACAAAATTGTGCGGCTATGGTAGTTTGGAAATTGGTTATCAGTAATCAGCCTACTCGGATTAGTGAACTGTAAGGACTATAAAATGAATAAAGAGGCAAGGAGATGCGACCTTTTTTAACTGTAGAGGCTGCACAAATGAGCAACTCACAGCAGTGTTTCAATCAGACAGTAATACTCTATGTCCCTTCCTGGCCTGTACTTTATCCTCACATAACTTGAAGTTACCTAATCAGTTAGCAAGAGTCAGAGTACAGCCAGGCTAGCGGCTCTGTGAGGCTGTACTTAGAAACAGTGGTGCTTTGAGCTAAATGCTAATGCTAGCACAGCTACATGATCAAATAACAATACTAACATGTACTAACCATAGACTGGTACTAACATGTTTAGCAGGTATAATGTTTACCATGTTCACTGTCTTAATTTAGCATGCTTACATTTGTTAATTAGCACTAAACCAAAGAATTAGACAAATTGAAATTCTGACCTGATGGTGGCGCTAGAGGAAAACTTTGGGGATCACCAAAGTTATTTTGATTCATCCTGAGGGGGGTATTGATGTCTGTACAAAATGTCATGGCAATCCATCCAATAGTTGTTGAGATATCAGCCTGGACCAAAGTGGTGGACCAAAAGACCGCAAGACATTGATTGAATACAAAAATAGATTTCTTTAAAAGTTAAATTTCCCCTCTTATATTATAAAGACCAGAGACCCATAACCGAAGTCTTTTTGTTACCAGAGGAACAAATCCTGAATTTACAACTGTTTGGCTCATAAATTATTTTATTCTCATAATATTGTGACTTTCTCCTCATGAATTTGCAACTTTATTCCCATACTATTGAAGCTTTTTTTCATTATTAAAAAACACCTTAATTCTTATAACATTATGACCTTGTTATCAAAATCTAATCAACCCTCCCCCAACAGACGTCCTAATAAATTGTCATACAAGTAAGCGTTTGCTTCCAAATACCTTTTTTTTCGCTTACAGATTACTAAACTGTGTGCCAAGTTTTCCCATCAATAGGTCAGTTTTTTCTATCATTTGACCCTGGAGGACTGACGGTAGGCACTTTGGTTGGTTAGTTGGGGTTAGGTTTAGGCACACGCAATCAATAGTTAGGTACATAAATTCATTTGGTAAGCTGAACGTTCAGGTTAGTTTTAGATTGTAGGTTGTAGAGAGCCCACAGCAGACATTCCCAAAGAATTGTTAATTATTTAACTCATACTGTGGTTGTGTTTGCCACAGAGGTCCTGCCTCCAGTCCAAAACATCTCTGCATCAGTCAAAGATGGAGACCTGTTGGTGACATGGGGTCTGCCCCACAGTCGAAGAAAGGAGAAACCCTCATGCTTTGAATACCAGCTGGACTTGGGTGACCAGGTACAGTATGTCTGTGTGTGCATGGATGGTGATTATTCCAGAAATAAGATACACCATTTAGTGCATTATTTTCTGGTGCATATAAACAAGACCAACTTTAAAACATTATTTAAAAAATGATAAGATTTTCAAGGAACCATGAGTCCCGCAAAGTTAGATCTGATCAGCTAAGAACAATCTGAATGAGGTATAGCCGCTGAGTGTTTACTGGTGAATCTTTATCTTTTATAAACAGGAAACACTCAAAAACTTGACAGGCCAGCTGTCTTATACAGAGCCGAATGCAGATCCCAGCCGCACCTACAGAGTGAGGATAAGGACCAAATTTCTGTTAAATTGCCTTGGACCTCCTCTGTGGAGCGAGTGGAGTCCCTCCGTCAGTGAGTGCTGTTTGTTAAAGTCATCTCGAATAGTGGTTTAACCAAAGCCTGGTGACTTTTGTTATCATCTCCATCCATTGGTTGATTGGTTGATGTCTGGCGGCCTGAATGTTATATTTTATGAATGCAATAACCTCAGTATGATCTGCATCTTTATGTGTGTGTCTGTTTGTAGTGGTGGAAAAGTCAGTTTACAAACTCAACACTCTGGCGATGATCTCAATGTCGCTTGGAATACCCATGATCCTCCTGGCTGTGCTGCTGTTGGTGCGCCATCAGAGGTACTGCGTCTGTCTCTAACTGAGCTGTGACTCACACACAGCTTCTCACAAACTTGCTACTCCCTTTCACACCTGCACTATTTATTATCCGCTTCCGTTAGCTGTTTCTAATCTGATAACATAAACTCAGTCCTCTCTTTTAAAAGCTGACCCCAACGTCAGCTGATGCAGTGAAGTCAAGTGAGACAAAACAGAGCGCAGAAAAGAGAAGTGAGAGGAGTGACTGGATGTTGGTAGTGTCTTTTTATCCTGAAAAGCCACCACAAAACAACCACCCTAAACTAAAATGAAAGAAAATTCAAAAGAAGATAAGGGAAGGATGCACTTCTTTTCTTTCTTTGGCGATTTCACTTTTTTCGGTCAACTATTTGTTTTAAAATAAAATACATCAAAATTATTATTTTATCTAATGCAAATGGCAGCAGAATGCATTTAAAATGTGTATTCACAAGGCTCATTTTGTGTGTGTGTTTCAGGGTGTCTAAGGTTCTGTTTCCTCCGATTCCTCGTCCTCCGCCAAAGTACAAGTGTTTCCTGGAAAAAAATGACACATCCAATGTAAGTATCCTACACGCCCATACTTACGGTGGCCCTGAAGGTCAAAACACAACAATATTTGACAAAACACAACAACATTGTTTTGTGAAATGTTGTTGTGTTTTGACCTTCAGTGCCACCATACATACTGTACACACACATACATACTGTACACACACATACACACAGTTAACCACATACCCAACCCCAAACACTTGTGTACAAATGTTGCCAAAGTTTTTTGTGTGTGTGTGTGTGTGTTGCGTTTCAGCTCTTCCGCCCTGCCCCGTCAGCTGAGCCTGAGGCAGAGATCACAGAGGTGGAGGACACAGAGCAAAACCCTGGAAAGACATTTTAAAAGCAATACGGGAAAGACATTACAATTTAATTTGTGGTTTTTATCTTGCTCATGTCTTTTAAGCTTTGTGACACTTTTTAATACATTTTAGGACATGTAAACGTATACCAATATGGGATTTTGGATTATTGCAGAAAATAAGCTCTGTGGCAAAAAAGAGTTTATGATGCTCACATGTTTTGTTCAGCAAGATAATCTTCACAAGATTATCTTGTGAAGATTATTGGGGAAATAACTGGCCTGGCTCGGTCACCTACCAGCACTTCGAAAGCTCACCTATTAATTAACACGTTTGTTAAATCTGTACAAAAACCGAAGTGTAAAGACGACAATTCAACATTTTACAGGAGGTTATAGTTCTGGGCTCTGAGCAGTTGCCAGGCAATCAGCAGAGACTCCATGCTGATTGCCTGGCCATCCCATGGTCCTGACTCCATGGAAAGTTACTGGCCATGACCAAGAAATATTTTAGCACAAAACTACCCATAAAAAGGTGAATAGTCGCATTTACACTGCGTTTTTTTGTACAGATTAAACAAACGATATACGATGTGTTAATTACTGCAGTGGGATTTAGAGGTGCTGGTAGGTGCATTTGGTTACCTTTGGACAGAGCCAAGCTAGGTGTTTCCCCTTTAGTGTCTTTATGCTAAGCTAAGCTAACCGGCTGTTGTAGACTAAAATACTTGTGCTGAAGAGAGAGAGAGAGAAAAATGTATTTAGTGTTGCCAACTCTCACGCTCCTGGCGTGAGACACAGGCTTTCACGTTCAGTCTCACGCTCTCACGCTGCCCAAACAGCAATCACGCCAAGACACCGCGACATCAACAGAAATGAAAAGGTTACGTACTGTAACCCCCATTCTATGAGTATTGGCTCTTAAATTACTCTGTTTGGTCCGCGATATGTGCGTGATGCTTATCGCGTGTTGATTGGACAGCTGTTCTGGCAGAAAACCCTGCGGAGCCCAGAAGGCGTTCAAGCAAGCCAGTGAGTGAGGGAAAGAGTGTGTGTTTATGTATATATTTGGCTAAATGAGTATGTGTGGTCACGTGTAGATTTGTGTGTGTGTGTGTGTGTGTGTGTGTTTTCATGTATTGGCTATGTGTCTGGAGTAGGATACTGTAGGTTCTCACTTTCTTTTGTTTCTTTTTGGTTCTTTTTGGTTCTTGCTACTTGTGAACATTGAATAAAACTGTAGTTTTGATAGTGGAAACAACACGTCTCTGACTTTCATTAGTGAATAGACCTGTGTGCCCTTTATTGGGTCAGTGTTTGTCTAATATGTGAAATTGTGAGTATTTCACAGGGTGGCGTAGTCAGGCTATATTCTTAAATCTTAGAATATAAAGCCCCGCTCCCACCACATGTGTAAGGTGCACACTCTTTTAAACCCTAATGGTGAATTGAGTCCAAATACTGCGCATAAAGTGCACGTGCACGTGATTAAGCCCATGGGCCATGGCATCAAAATGTCACTCCAGCCAGGTACCCAAAGTTGTCAACCCTGGTTTATAGAAAGTTTAGCTTTTTGACTTTTTTTTTGTAAAATTCCTTGACATGTAATTGGAAAGATGGATTATCATGTACCCACAGGCCGAGGTATTTGTAGGATGCCACCTGAGGAATGTTTCATAAAGGTGGCTCATAAATGCGGGTCTTATTGTAAAAAGCCTGGCTTCAATTAGCCTAAGAAAAGGTACCAGGTATAAGCTGTTCCTTAAAGCCAACTCAGACTAAATCAAGTCTAAGAACTGACTTTGAAACACAGACCGGAGAAGCACAGATCACATCAGTTCACGATAAAATAAACTGACATGTTAAAACAAAACTGCAATGTTTGTGGTGTTAACATTCACAATAAAATATAAAACAAATCAACAGAACCACTACAGTTAACAAAGCAAAAGAGAACTTCTGGAAGCGGCAGTGAGCTCAGACTCTGACACAAGATGAAGCCCCTTTGTTGCAGCTCTCGAATAGTAACCACATCACTGTGGGCTCAGGTCCCATGTGACTAATGGTAAAAATGGCACTTCCTTTCAGGCTACGGCCATAGGCCAACGCTGTTTAGTAGCTTTATCGCAGTGGGTTTTGCACATAATATGTTGACTGGAGTACTTTGCAGATAAAAAAGTAGAACCTCAGATTTCAAGTAAGCAATAAGTGCAGCCTGTGTCAAAATTTGATAAAACTACAAAGTCATTTTTGTTCACAGTTTAGCAGTTAAGAGAAAACAGCCTAAATTGAAGCTAAACCTGAAAACTAGCCTGACCAATTGGTGAGCCGTCCAAGACATACAGTATATGTTGCAGACACACATCTACATACCGGATAAGAGCTTGTCGTAAGTGAAATGCTAAAAAAAATACATAAATAAAGCCACATGGTGTAAAGAATGTGCCCATAATAGATCGTCCACCTTTCCTGCATTGCTACATTTCCTGTTTTGTTACAGAGTCCATCCTGCTACAGTGGCCTCAGATGTGCACACGAACCACACAGATCAGACAGATCACTGTATTCAAATACCAAGCAGATATAAAGCACAAAAACCCATCAACACGTCTGCGTGTTGGTAGAAAAAAACCCATCAGACATGACACTAAAGTCCATAATGCACACAGACGACCAGAGACTTAAGATTGAGGCCATTAGCGTGGAACCCATTTATATACTGACAGGCAAACATAACTTCCTCACACACAAATACACACAGTGACGACATGTGACGGACATAGGTCTGCCTAAATGACACCACAGCAACAGAGATAGTGTGTAATATATTTGCACAGCATCTATTTTTACAAAAAAACAATGTTCCAACACTCACTCGGACACCAATCTAAAAATACTTTAATGACTTGCAAGATCTCTTGAGTACATACATGGTGAAATATATATAGAAATTGGCAGGGTTTGTACGCACTTCAGTGGCCACTTTTTCATAATCTTGTCAAGAAATACACCCAATGTGATTTTTTTTAAAAACTGATACTAAAGCAACACAAACGTTGCTAAAAATAAAAAGGTGACAGACACAACACAGATCCTTGATGTGCCACGATCTGCATGTTTCTGTCGTCTTGTTTGCTGGTCTGCCAGGCCAGAGGCTGAAAGCTGCTGCTGCTGCTTCATGTTTCCATGTAGACGAACTCTGTGGAGGACAGCAGTGAAACTGTGTTAGAGTGGAGTGAGCGCGTCATGAGCCACGATGACAGACATTTCATAGCTGAAAAGGAACTCTTTGATGCACCACAGACATAAAAACACACAGTGAATTCATTGTGTGTGTCTGTGTGTGGGTGGGTGTGTGTATGTGTGCCTGGACCAGATTTAACTATAGCTATAGGATATTTTTCAGGATGTTTTTGCAATTTGACACAAAGAAAAATACTTTATATCATAAAGTAACACAAGTGTGTGTGTGTGTGTCATACCTTGTCCCAAGTTGATGTATTGTATCTGTGTTTTGTCCAGTGGATCTGTGAGGGGGGGTATACTGGCAGAGGCTGCACCCACCCTGTAGCTGGCTATCAGTGATCCCAGAGTCTGAAAATGCTGCGGTCTGACTACCGAATCCTGCTAATTACACACACACACACACACACATGCGTGCAAACCATAAATAACATCTGTGTGATTGTGTGTGGGTGTGAGTGTGAACATGCGCAGTCTGCATGCAGATGTTCACCCACCTGAAGACACCAGCCATCAGCAGAGTGTACAAGCCTGTAGGTGTGCACGAACGGTGCTTTCCTGCAAAACACATGATTTTCTGTGAAGGTGTCAAACCTGAAACTGCACAAAGATTCACATGTTCCAGCTTGATGATTACATTTGAAATAGGATGACTCAGTGGGTGATTTCAGTTTTGTGTTCAACACACTGCAGGTGGAACTAGACCGTGGTTACTCCTTATTAATTTTTTTATACAGTCATTTTCCCCATCTTTCATTTTTCTAGTTACCTTTCTAAATTCTGTATATGGATTAATTATGTGAATAGTTTCATGGCTTATGGCTGTAATTCTTATCATGAATATTTTTGCTGGTATGTTTGCAGCAAAGTTAACAAAGTTTGTAGAATCCATGGAGTCCCCATACAGTGGTGGAATGTAACTAAGTACATCTACTCAAGTACTGCACTTAAGTACAGATTATACATACTGCTTCACTACATTTCAGAAGGAGTTGTACTTTTTACTCCACCACATTTATCTGACAGCTATAGTTACTAGTTACTTTTCAGATCAAGATTTTATACGTCAAACATATGATCAGTTCATAAAATCTGTATTATGAAACTACCCAACAGTATATACAGTTAAAATTAAAACATGCAGATGCTGCTTCGGCTGTGATGAATCAGGAATAAAATTCCAATAATAAATATATAATAAATGTAACACTGTGAATGGAGTCATTCTGCATAATGAGTGCTTTTGCTTTTGATACTTTTGTACAATTTGCTTTTCTAATAATTATGTATTTTTATTTAAGATTTTGAATGCAGGACTTTCACCTGTAACAGAGTAATTGTTCCACCACTGTCAGTATATTATTGTGCATGCTTTTAGCTTTCAGCTAAACTCAGCTATAAGTCTGCCTTATCGTTTTGTCAATTTAACAAAGAAGCTCCCAGATACCCCAAATACAAGAAGAATGGCACAAGTGGCTGTAAAAATGTACAAATCTTTAGTAATAATCACTCAAAATATTATTATAGAAGAGTTCAGGGTTTTACACACAAATAGAGCAGAAAACCCCAAAATTAAACTATAATACGTAATCTATTTACATGTTGTGATTTTTTGTTTGAACTCTTTTTTTGAAAGTCTGTGTATGTCTGTAAATCAATGAAAATATTAATAACTCAGTTTTACAAATCTCTTAACATTTAGATACACATTTTGTGTAAAGTTCCTTGTGGGAACCCCCAAATTGCTCCACATCAGCACTTCCAACTGGTTTGCTCAGCTTATGCCTACATATGATATATAAATAAAGTTATTTTACTGTAAATACAACGTGCTCATTGTGTTAGACAGCTCAAACGAAGAATGATCCAACAAACTCCTGAGGGTGCGACATAACTGAATGAAAAATGCCACATGGGGTCACATTTGTAGGCTACAAGCCTGCTCACAGCTCACCTCACACACAGGCAGTAGGCCCCCTGCACCGTCCCGCTGTCTCTCAGCAGAAAGCTGCCGTCACGTCCAAACCTCTCCAGCAGCCTCTCCGTGGCCTCGCTTCCAATCCTCCCGTAGTAAATAGACCGGACCAGCGTGCCTTCTCTCTCCATGTTGCCTCGGAGGCAGGCACCCGTGTGTGCTAGCGGGGTGAGGGTGCAGCAGGTTGTTGTAGCAGCAGCAGATGAGTGTGAGAAAGGCCATGTGGCAGGAAAAGCTTATTTGGTTTTCACACTTTTCTGTCATGCAGCCGCGCCTCACATGTCGCGCTTTTATCGGTCGAAAAGTGAAAGCATGTTTTTAGTTTTGTTGACATGGGGCCTTTTTCAATCTGGTTGCTGTTTTGCAAGTCACAAAACAGGAAAATACTCTCACTAAATACAACTAATTGCTACGTCTGGCTCAACCAACTACTCCACCATGTTGCCTTCTGATAACCTGCGTGTGTAAACATGAGTTTTTGAAATATTTAACTGAAACTGACATATTTCAACTTTTAGCTTTATTACACCATCAGGATGTGGTGCAGACAAACACTGTTTGGATTTTAAACTGTATGAAAGTGGTTTATGATAAACTCACAGGGCAGAGGACAATGAATTAAAGCAGACAGACATGAGCATACAGCAATGCCCCACACAGACAAACCACCAGCCAACCCACCCACACACACACAAAAACACAGACATCAAACCTGGCTGTGGTTTGGTTTGTTGTTCTCACCAGTGTTTAAAAAATCTAAGAGCTTTTATACAATACAAAACGTATTCCAGAGAAAATACTTTATTAAAGTGGTTACATGAAGCCCTTATTCAGACTTGGGTTCTTTAACAAGATAAAACTAACAATGCACCCATAAGCCCTGCCACATCACTGATCACCAGTGGCAGCGACTAGCGTTAGCATTCTCAACCAACCTTTTTCACAGGGTTTGGCGAATGCCAGGAGAACGTTACCTGCCTGACTGCATTATGCCAACTGTAAAGTTTGGTGGAGGAGGGATAATGCTATGGGGTTGTTTTTCTGGGGTTGGCCTTGGCCCCTTAGTTCCAGTGAAGGGAAATCTTAAAGCTTCATCTTACCAAGTCATTTTGGAAAATTCTATGCTTCCAACATTGTGGAAACAGTTTTGACTGTGCCCCAGTGCACAAAGCAAGGTCCATAAAGGCATGGTTGGATGAGTTTGGTTTGGAAGAACTTAACTGGCCCACACAGAGCCCTGACCTCAACCCCATTGAACACCTTTTGGGATGAACTATAACGGAGATTGCGAGCCAGGCCCTCTCGTCCAACATCAGTGTCTGACCTCACAAATGCTCTTCTGGATGAAGGGGCAGGAATTCCAACAGACATGCTCCAAAATCTTGTAGAAAGGGTGGAAGCTGTTCTAGCTGCAAAGGGGGGACCAACTTCATATTAATACCTATGAATTTGGAATGGGATGTCATTAAAGCACCTGTAGGTGTAATGTGTAGGTGGCCCAATACTTTTGTCTCTATAGTGTATTTGATGACGTTGATGTGCTTGCATGATCCTTGCAGCTTTTGGATTGTATCCACATGGTTGAAATGCACTGCAGTTTAAATCGCTTTGGACGAAAGCGTCAGCTAAATAAATGTCATGTTATTTTGACCAAATTATATATTCCTAAATTAAAATTTCGAGCTTTTCTACGTGGTGCATTAAGCTAGAGATTAAACTGCAGGTTACTTGCTGTGTATACTTATTATACTATGTTACTTTTAATGAGGCCAGTGGTGGAAAGAAATTAAGTATATTTTAGTAGATTTTATTATTATTATTATTATTATTATTATTATAATAAGTTAAAGACCAAAATAAAGACCTGTCAATCAGAAACAAGTCAATGAATTTAGTCAGATTTCTTTTAATTTACATTGCATTACAATACAGTGGAAACTGCTGATAGTGATTGCGGTTACAGTGATCAGCTGCTTATATGGATCAAAAAGCTTGGGACAGAATCATTCCTATACAAATGCTGTTTAAAGGATTTGCTTATAGTAATCAAGTAGTTCACTTAGTGTTCATTTTGGGTCTTTTCATACATGACAATATGGAAAAACAACATTTTAAAATTACAGTAAATCTATTGTTTTTACTTTACTCCGTGCACATTGAAATCATGACGGGAAAAGAAGGTCATTTTCTCTCAGTGAAAAACCTCGTCTCCTGGAAGCTTTTGACAAACTGCCAAAAACGAGCCAACGAGATTTGTACAGTCATTTTAAAAAGTGTTTGAAACAGCTGTGCTGTATTTTGAAACAGTCAATACAATTCGGTAAATAGCGAAGCTGTCCGTTTCATTACTTTATATTCATGTAATAAATCTACAAATTTCAATTAGATTTAATCTGCATGAGAAATAAAACAAAATAAAAAAATTCTGTTATAATAATCATCCTCTTATAGTGATCAATTTGACCTGGACAGATGTGATCACTATATGAGGTTTCCACTGTACTATAAGCTGTACATGCACATAAAATCTGTCACAGATCCCTTGATCTGCCTAAATTCTGACCTTGACCTATTTCAAATAGTAAATATAAAGACATAATGCACAATATGCTCCTCATTCTCTTTGTCACCTCCTCCTCCTTCTTCTGCTTCTTATTCTCTGGCCTGCAGTGAGTTGATGGCGTGGAGCTCTGCAGAAAACCTCTCGCCCAGATCTCTGTTGGCCTGCAGGAAACCACCCAGCCTCTTCAACTGCTCAGCGTCCTAAGGAAGAGACGGTTAAAGTCATGTAGCATCTTTCTTTATATGTATTATGTGTAAGTTTATGGACATCTGTATTTGTTCTTCGCACCTGTGTCTTTGTAGCATCAGCAGCAGCAGCAGGATGCAGTAACTCCTGCAGCCTCTCTTGTAGCAACTCAGCCTCCCATTGGCTGATTAAGTCTGCGCTGTTCTCCCATTGGCTGACAGAATCACACACTAATCCATCCAGGTCAACAGAGTCCATTTGGTCCAAACCAGAGACACATATTGACAAATCGACGGACAGCATCTGGACAGACAAAACGCACACAAACTGTGACACAGCTGGGAGCTGAGAGCTTCAAACACTGGACATCATGGTGTGTTTCAGCGGCAGCAGACAAACACGCTCACCTCCTCTATCTGCCGTCCAGCTGTTACCATCTGCGGTACCTGGCTAAACTGCCGCACAAGGCTTTTCAGGGCGGTCTGGTAGTGCCTCATCCATTCATCCTTCACACGGAGCTCACAAGAATGCATCAGCTCATTCCTGTAATGGATCACCTGGAAACACACACACACATATTACAGAACATCATCATCAGTGTTGAATATTTTGTTGTGAGGAGCATGCATACGCACAGTTTATGAATCTGAAAAGGGTGTACACATATTTCAGCCTGTGTGCGCAGAGTTTTAATCTTGAACCTCCAACGTTTTATGTATCTGTCTCCTGGAATATAAGTACGGTGGCCAAAGAGGGCAAACGCGCTACAACGGCCCAAAACATTTCCATTAGGAGAAACATGCTGCAGCTGCAGAAACGATGCAAAGTCAAAAACAAAAGTCGAAAAGCCAAAACAAATACACGAACAGCAAACACGCTGCAAATAGAGACTCCTGGGTGGAAAAGACTAAGGTCGCCTCTTTACTCCACTTCTCTTCCCGCTTCAATCAAAAACAAACACACTCGTCTAGTCTCTCTCTTTTGGGTCGAAAATCAAGCTGTTCCACTTAGCGCTCACCCCTGGGGAGTGTCCTGGAGAATTTCCGTTGTGCTGACTGGATATGCAGCGCGTTGTGTGTTTTTGACTTTGCATCGTTTCTGAAGCTGCAGCACGTTTCTCCTAATGGAAATGTTTTGGGCCCTTGTCGGCCACCGTATCTAAGGCTTTAGTCATGTAATCATTTTCTGACTTAACAACGTGATGATGACTGACCAAAAGCAGCAGAGCACGCCCACTGTTACCTGTCTCACAAATTTTGGATCCACAGACCGGAAGCGACCACAGTAGTTGATTAGGTTGAGCAGAGCAGAGGCATCGCACTGATCTGCCCCCTTCACTTTCCCCTGACCCCGTGGCATGTAGGCCTACAGAGAGACAGACAGAGAGACAGACAGAGACCTTCATTAGACAAACACATTCAGCTGAATCTTCAGATCCTTTTGAGAATGTTTCAGTCTGTCATATTTTTCATGTCAACAAGTCCAAAAATGCTTCCACTGGTTGATATAACGTAGCACATTTGACATCACTTGACTGTGTGATGACATCATTTGACCAAATGGAGCTTCAGTTGTTTTAACAAGCAACCAGTGATTATTTTCATTATTGATTGCTGATTATTTCCTCTATGAATTGATCAATTATTTGGTGTATGATATTTTTCTCATATGTGATAGATCACAAATCATTCCGTGTGCTAAAACTACTGAACATCATTGCGAGGTCCACGTGTGACATTTCTAAACACATGTAATTTTCTTTTTTTTTTAATAATTGTCAGATTCATTATGGTACCCTGGTTTAGTTACTCTAAACTAGTGGTTCCCAACCTTTTTTTGGTTTAATGTAACCCCACTGTCCTGTCAGTGTACCCCGTCATACACCACCTGCCATCCTCCAAATGTGTTATTTTTTTCCTTTATTTGATAGTGACAGGTGAAGAGGTAGACAGGAAACGGGGGGTATGACATGTAATAAAGGTCACTGGCTGGAATCGAACCGGCTACTGTTGTGGCCATGTGGAATGCGCTAAATATAGAGCTGCAATGATTAATCAGTTAATCGATTAGTTGATAAACAATAAAATGAATCAGAAACAATTTTGATAATCAATTAATCATTGTATTCATTTTTCAGGCAAAGAGGCCAAATATTTTCCAGTTCCAGCCTTCTGAATCTCAGGATTTTATACTTTTCTTTTGGTTTTGGACTGCTGGTTGAATAAAACAAGCAATTCAAAACAGATCACCTTGGGCTGTGGGAAATACTACAGGGTTCATACAGCTTTTTAAGAGTGAAATTCAAGCACTTTTCAAGTACTTTCAAGGTACCTAAACCAAAAGTTTCCAGACTCTCGAGGCCTTTATTATCACATCTTAATTGTTACTATAAATACCAGGAGACAACAAACAAATATGACGATGGGATCCTTTAATTTCAAATATTGAAAGATTTTTGGTTTACATGAGTGATTGTGTCGATGAAACACCAGATTATGTTGAAAATCAAGCATTTTTCAAGGACTATATTCGAATTCAAGCATATTCCTAACCTTGAAAACATAAAACATAAAAACTTTGTACGAACCCTGATATTAACTGGCATTTTTCTCTATTTTCGGACTTGTTACAGGCAAAACAATTAATCGCTGAACAGAGGAAACGATAATGAAAACAATCATTAGTTGCCCTAACTAAACATACTAAAGATCAGCCTCATATTGATTGTTTATATAGTGTTCATTTTCCTTCTAAACTTTTTTTCTTTTATTCATTTTTCTTCTTCTCTCTGTTCCCCTGGTTGTGAATAACTGCTCTTAACAATGAGACTATGGTGAGGTGACTGGTAGACTCTTATCACTGGCAGACACCATACCACACTCCATAATGTCTGACCACTGCCTCCGCGGCCCACTAGATGGCGCTCTGAGGCCCACTGGCTGAGAATGGCTGGAGTAGACCTACCTTAGCCACTTCCCAGTGGTCTGTTTTCCAATGGGGAGGGAAACAGTTGTCCCAGTTGACTGTGGCACCGGACTGCTGTCTGTGGTGTCTCAGGATCACTGTCTGCCACTCTGAACACACCCTGCATGGCGAGGAAAGCTAGACAAACAAGTTAAGTGAGAATAAGTGGGACACATAGTAATTAAAGATAATCGCAGTAAACTCATAAGGGAGTATCACAGTCGCCCTGTAAGCTCCTATAAGATACCACAGGAGATTCACCACCACATTTAACTATAAGTGCCAACAAGACATTAAGACACAGGCCTAGCAGAATGTACAGACTGACCGTATTCCCTCTCGGTCTGCATGAAGAAGTCTCGCACGGTTTCCGGAGCAGAGTGTTTTGGTTGAGCAGGTCTCCGTGGAAAGCTCTCATGTGCTGGGTGATGAAGGGATGCAGGCCGTCCTTCAGTAAGAGCAGACACCGTCCTGCTTTCAGCCAGTTCGTGTACTCCCTGTCGTTGAGGCGGGCCGCCAGCTCCTCAAGAACCATGTCGGCCTTCCTCCCTGATAGAAAACACAAACCAAAAAGCGGAGCAAGTTCAGACAAAGTCCTCAACTTTAGCTCCACCCTCTCAGTGCTAGCAACAGAGCGGCCACAAGATGGCGCCGTCTGCTTTAGAAACGCTAGGATGTGGCTGCTGCTGGTTTGAGGACGAAGGAGGTGCGCTGATGGTGGCAGAAAGCTTTAAATAAATGACTTAAGTTCGTACTGGTGAGATATTATAAAGTTGTTGAGTCTCTGTCTCTGTTTCTTGTTTACCAGGAGGCCCGCAGAGCCATGAGACATGGGTGTAAATTGTTCTGGTAACACCTGGGTCCAGACAGTTTCAGACTAGTCTCTGTGTTAAGGTGGCTGAATTCAGCTGCCACACAGAGCAGCTTGGCTTCAGTAGCAACAGCTGGCTGCAGTTTCCCTGCAGAGATCCATAAGAAGCCTTTGGGGTTTAGGACATCTTTGTTTTCAAAGCATTCTGGGGCAGAATTAATGACTTCTGGGGCCAACGCAAGGACAAGTATTGGCCCTCGGAATTTCAAACCTGGTCTTTTTTAAATCCAACCATTATATACATCTGTTGCTGATGATATAGCTGCAAACAGTAAAGGCTGGCTGAAAAAGGAAGTCTATAGCTTGCTTAAGTAGTGGAGGGGTGGAAGAGGATGGATGTTTGACATTGCAGGATCAGTGCACCCAAATAAAAACAACAAACAGCTTTATCTTCTCTGACCTCTAGTGGTATTTAGTCATGCAGGTGGTTTCAGATACTTTTGGTTTTATTTTCCCAGGTTTTGAGATTTGTTTTTACAATTTGAATAAAGCATTTAACCTGTATTAAAGGAGAACTCCACAGATTTCACATATCAAAATATCAATCTGTTTACAGTTGTTGGGGAGTCACAACTGCACATGTGAAAAAAAAAGTTGTATAAAGCCTTTTGTGGCTCCAGATGGAGCTGTGTGTAATCTGATAAGCGGCTGGGGCTGAAGACTACGAGTTTGAAAATGAAAAAAATCTGAGGTTGTAGAGTTAGAAAGACGTGAGCTTACCAGACATCTGTAACCCACTCTTCATCTCTGCTTGAGACTAGTGGCTAGAGGCTACATTAGCTACTAGCATAATACACCCAAATCTCTGACATTGAGCTAAAACACTGAGCTAAAAGATGCTAAAATGCTCAGAAGAGCTGAGGGGGACTACAGCGTTGGTGATAATTCTCTAGATCCATCACTATGAGCGACCCCCTTTACATTACACAGATTCATTTGATCTGTTGTTGATATAAAAATATTGATATATAGCTGCTTTAAATAAATATTTCAAGAATTATGAAACTTATTATTATTACCCTTATAATACTTGATATTTTGTTTTTAAGAGGCTCCTAGCTGCTGGGGTCTAAGCAGGTCAGATCAGCTAATGTATGACCAGATCTGATTCCATAGCCTGCTGGAGTCGGTGCGTTGTGCCACCCTGAGGCAGCCCCTTATGAGAGGTGGCATCACCAAGCTGCTACACCTGCTGTCTGCTGTGAGCTGTGTCTGAGAGGAGGGTATATAGAAAAACCCAGAAGAGTCGGGCCAGGAGCTGCATGCACTAACATCCCTGAGGCTGCTGCTGGAGGTGTTCATCAGGGAGGAGCTGAAGTTTCTGACAGATTCCATGTATCAACTGAGACTAGGGGCTTGCAGGAGGAGGGAAGCTGTAGACTAACCTCCACCTATTTCAAGCCTGAGCAGTATGAACAGACAGTAAGTGTTGAAAGAAAATACATCCTAAAACACTTCAACTCACATTGCACCATCCCTTTTTTGGGTCTATTGTGTTTGGTGGTGTATTTTTCTCATTGCTGCAGATAACTGTCCAAACTTAGACATCAAGTTATTTCCAACCTTTCACGACCAACAGTAAATGTCAGGTTTTGGTATCAGATGCAACAGGACAATGCCCTTCAAGAATGCTGCTATGTTTCCCTTGGTAGAGACAGAAGCATGCCAGGAGAAGTTACTGAGTAAACACATTTATTATACAAACCAACAGTTATTTAAACAGGAAACCACAATAAAAAATGTTCTTAAATGCAATTTGCACAGTTTCACAAGTAAAACAAACTCAATGTCCCGCTATCCAATAGGATGTTTGCCCATGATTACAGCACCACACAGGAGAACGTCGTTCCATCATCTGGAACTCGACTCTGGAAACACAGATAGTCTTTCGTGTGAGACGCTGACTTGTCTTCTGATTACTCCGGTACGCCACAGCTGTGGAGTTCGCTTCATGCGGCTCGCTGGGAGACCCAGGAGAAAGCAGGGAGAGAGAGAGAGAGAGAGAGCAGGTGTTCAGTGGCAGCACAGGAGATGCTCAGAAGAAAAATAAAACCTTATCCAGCTGTGCCCCTTACTCAGAATCAAGAGAAAAACAGCTTCTTTCCAGAGCTGCTATTTTATATTGAATTGTAATTTTACAAGAATTTGTTATAGAAGAGACTGAGATACCAGTTTATCAAGCGACCAATTGTACATGTACACATATACTGTATATAGTTAGCAGTTAACAGCTGGGGTTTGTCCAAGCTCACTTTGGGACATGTAGGAAATCACTTCACTGTAATTTTCCAAAAAACAGGATGTACAAAACATCATGAAATGAAGACATGTAACAGTGTAAAAAAGGCCAGCAGTGGGCGTATTGGGCGAGAAGAGCAGTTTCTTACAAGCTATTACTTTTTAGCCATGTTAGCAGCGTGGCTATAGGGATGGTAATGTCGGTCTGTTGGACCACATCTTTGGTCCAGACTGAAATATCTCAACAGCTATTGGATGGATTGCCATTAAACTTTGTACATACATGCATTGTCCCCAGACAATGTATCCTAATGACCTTGGTGATCCCCTGAGCTTTCCAATAGCGCCACCATGAGGTTGACATTTGTAGTTGAAATGTCTTAACAATTATTGAGTGGATTGCCATGACATTTGGCACACGTATTCATGTCTCCCTCAGGATAAATTGTAACTTCTGAATTCAGACTTTTCATCCGGCGCCAGCAACAGGTCAAAATTTTAATTTGTCCATTACTTGCAAAGGAAATGCCATTCCCATCATCAGCCTCAGCTGGATTTTGTATATAGTGCTAATTAGCAAACATTAGCATGCTAACACGCTAAACTAAGATGGTGAATGTGGTAAACATTATACCTCTGAACATCAGCATGTTAGCTTTGTCACTCTGAGCATGTTAGCATGCTGACGTTAGCATTTAGCTCAAAGCACTCTCTTATTGCAACCCTCACTATCTGAAACATGCACTTTATCTGAAAGAGTTTCTTCTTTCTTTTTTGGGGTAAGAGGAGACATACAAGACAAACAGCTCAGGAGGACTGAAAAATCTCCGTTTGATGTGGAATATTTGTTTGCCTGTGTCCTTTGTTGCCTCCTTGATTGACTTCCTTCTGCCCAATGCATTCTGGGATACGCTCTAGCCCCCATGACCCCGACTTATGATAATGATGTAATGATACAAGAAGGAAAGGTAAACAGCGCACGTCACCATTCTGGGGTTTTTTTTTTGACTGTGATGTAGTCGTCGTACAGGATAACAGGCCTAGAAATACAACTGAAATAGGCAGAAAAAGTCACAGCATCCCCAATTAAAACATTAAATTACAATTATGAAAATGAAAAGACGTTTGTGTTGTATCAAATAATTTCATCTTTACATGAAAATTTAATTAGTCTTTTAGGATGCACAGAGAAAAACAAACATCCCTCTATCTTTGTAATTGGATCTCTATGGATTTGATGATAGTTAAAGTAGATTAGACGCCCTGGAGTGTGTGTGTGACTGAATGTGCGAGTGGGTGTGCATAAATGAGCCCTGCTCAGCAGTCAGGCGAGGGGACACAACAATATTAATGTGGGTGTGTGTGCTTGCAGGTATGTACGGGTGTGTGCAAGCGTGTATAGAAATACATGTATGCATTTGTGTGCATGCGTTGGAGTGTGTGTATGTGTGTGTGTGTGTGTGTGTGCCCCCACGGTCCCAGCAGGGTGTTTTTTTTAAGCAGAGGAGATCAAAGAGACATTAGTATTCTGAAATAAATCACATGCCCAGGCCTCACTGTGTGGGTCCCCAAACACATACACAGGAGACACACTCTCTCTCTCTCACTGTGTGTCTCATTCTCTCCTTCTCCTCCTTTCTCTTTCCCCTACCATCTCTCTCTTCAAAAGACACCACCACCACCCCTTCCCTCCACCCTTCCCCCTCCTCTCCCCGGCCCCTAGCGGCCTTCAGAGCTATCTGCTTACTGGCTCTGAATCCTTTGTTACATCCTTTCATTTTCTCACGTTCCAACTTGAGCCCCGTCTCCTCCCTTCGTCTGCAAATAAGCAGGAAAATGCTTTGTCAGAGAAAACTGTTGTTCATCGCTGAAAAAGTCAGAAACGCAAAGTAGGGGTTTTTGACAAGTATATCCTTAGGGAGAGACCTCCATCCCTCTCCCTCTCTCCATCTTTCTCCTCTTCTTCCCTTGCACCCTTTCTTTCACACCTTTCTTTCACACTCGCCTCTCTTTCTCCAACTCTCTTCGAAGCTCAGCAGCAGAGTGATTCCTGGTGTTGGTGATTTTTTTTTCTCCCTTTTCCGTTATGGGTGCGTGAATATCTTTTTGGAGGAGTGCGAGTGCGCTTCTAAGACTTTTGACAATGTTGCGACTCTCTCCTAAGTTCTGAAGTAACGAGAGCTGTTCTGCTGGGCAGCCAGCATCAGCCGGACTTCACTTTGCTCTGAAAGATGGTCGCTGCTTTTGCCAACGGGAGAAAGAGGGGAATAGAGGAAGAGAAGTGAAAGGAAGAGGAGAAAAATGATTGACACGGTACAGCTTGCAGAGGAAGAAGCTCATTTTTAGCCACAGTATGAATAGTACATAAATGCCCCCTGTGGCTCCTTAACGGTTGCAATATCCATGAGATTCAGGGTTTCCTTTGTGCTTTGTTGTCTGTGTGTGTGCATTTGCATGTATGTGTGCATGTGGGCACGTGTGTGGGATGGGTAAGTTTAGGCCAATGTGTACATGCATGTAGTTATTTATGTGCGTGTATGTATCTGTGCGCGTCTACTTGTGTGTGTGTCATTTTGATAGCCACCCACATGAATATGCAGATCAGTTTTAGAGAGCGTATGTGCTCAGCATTAAAGCCCACTCTCCACTGCTGACCCAATTTCACACACTGCAGTGTGTGTGTGTGTGTGTGTGTGTGTGTGTGTGTGCTTATCAATGCATTTCGCCAAGCTTGGAAAAATGTTGCGGTTAAGACGGAGGCGTTTGAGTGTGTGTGTGTGTGTGTGTGTGTGTGTGTGTGTGTGTGTGTGTGTGAGTTGGCCTATGAGTGTTTATAGTGTTTATGAGGCAAAAAACACATGCAATAAGTCTCATCCAACATGTACACATTCACAGTTGACAGTGAATAAAATAAAATTCACATTAATACACGCTGACCAAACCACATGCCTCTTCAGCCTGAACCACATTCTTGCTCAGTCTTTGTATCTCATTATTTCTCACACACACTGGTTTCTGTAGCGCTAGCGCCTGCCTCACTCTGACTTAATTATTTTAAATTTAATATTGTACTTTTTAGCACTAGAAGAAAGTAAATATTAAAGTAATACTTTGATATTTTGGGGAATTCGCTTATTCACTTTCTTACCAAGAGTTAGAGGAGAAGACTGATACCACTCTCACATCTTTAAGATAAATATGAAGCTACAGCCAGCAGCCGGTTAGCTTACCTTAGCATAAAGACTGAAGACAGGGGGAAAGAGCTAGCCTGGCTATATCCATAGGTAAAATGATTCTACCACCAGAACTGCTACAACTCATTAAATAATATGTAGTATCTTGTTTGTTTAATATGTACAATGTATGTGAAGTGTAAAAGCAAGGAGCTGTGGTTTACAGGGGTTTATGTGCTGGACTAGTGTTCCAGTGTTTATGCTGAGCTAAGCTAACCGTCTCCTGGCTGTGGCTCCATATTTAAAGGAATATTTTGGGAAAGCTTATTTGCTTTCTTGGAGTTAGATGAGAGGATTGATATTACTCACATGTCTCTACGCTACTATGAACTGTCAGCAGCTGGTTAGCTTAGCATAAAGACTAGAAGCAGGGGGAAACCGCTAGCCGTGCTCTGTCCAAAGGTATATCGACCTACCAGCACTGCTAAAGCTCATTAATTAACATGTTATACGTTAGACAAAATCTAGTGTGTAGAAAACAATGAGGTGAGGTTTTATCAGGATTTTTTTGTGCTGGACTATTTCCTAGCCAAGTGCAGTGACGTCCCCTTGCTTCCAGGCTTTATGCTAAGCCGAACTTACAGACAAGAGAAGGGTATTGATCTCACTTATGGCAAGTAAGTGAATAACATATTCCTAAAAATGTCCAACTTTTCCTTCCTGACATGTATTTTGAAGCCATAGGATAACATGCAGATCCAGGACTAATGTTCCTTCCAAGATGTGTGGATTTGGTGACCAGTGTATTATAACTCATCACCCTGACCAAACAACAACCTTGCCATTCATCAGCAACTGCTCCAATTGTCCCTAGAAATGTGTTCACATGGGCTAAATCTTTGACAAGCTTCAAACTTTTGTTGGAAAGTGATATGAAAGGCAACTACTTTATCTTTTTTTAATGTGTTTATTGAGTTACAGACATTATATCAACATACTTCCATGTTGTCAACTCAGCAGTGCCAGTCAGCAGAACCATCCAAGACAAGCCGGCGGTTCATCAAGCCACCAGTAGATGGAGACGTTGAGAAGTGGCAGAGCTGAGGTAATGGCTCTCTGGTCTATTGTTCCCTGTATTCATCCTCACTCTCCACCCTCTCCTTCTGCCTTCCAGTCTAACTTCCCCCTCATGGACTTCAAAGGAAAGGAAGGAACTAGAAAATAAGGTGAATTCATTTGCCCCCCTATTCCATGCCTACATGGTGCAGCGGATATGCTTTTTAATTGCTTGTGCTAAATACATAACCTATTTTTGTATCCTTTACGAAAGCCTAAATGATGATCTGGGTAGAATCTATCCAAATGCTAGAAGCCCTCATGAAACATTAACATTACCTCATGTAAGCAAAGCACCTTGAAAACAAGTTGCAAGAAAAAAAGGACACTGTAAAGCACGGCTCGGCCAGCGTATGGCTTAATAAGATCTGGCACCCAGTGCTGCAAACTCTGACAGACATTCCTCGGCATCTTTAACCCTCAACCCAGAAGCCTCGGCGCAGACTGAACTCTGTGAAGTAGATCAATGGGAGGATTATCGCACGACCAAGATGCCAGTTATAGAGCAGCTCTGTGCTGCCTCAGTGAGGGGAGAAGATTGAGAGGCTTTCCTTTGATCTTGTGCTGGCGCATCTGAGAGGGCCCGCTGCTGATGATAATGATGCTGAGGCCCATTGCAGAGAGCCAGGCTGGGGCTCGGCCCCGCTCTCGCGCCCATTCCTATACTGGTGATATAAAAGGCTGGCCTGTGGAGGGTTGAACGGGACAAACGGATTTAGTCGGACAGATTGTGGATTCATGTGAATTTATCCCAACAAATGTTTTTTTTCTTCCTGGAAAGGAATGTTATTGATGCAACAGTGGTGTGTGTGTGTGTGTGTGTGAGAGAGAGAGAGTGTGTGTATATGCTCCAGTTGCTTCCTCCGTCACATTAGATCCAGCTGAACACCTCTGTCCTCTTTCAAGGACACCCCTCCCTCCTGCATGTCTCCGTCCCTCAGCCTCTGTCTCTCTCACTCTCTCACACACACACACACACACACACACACACACACACACTTCACACACACTCGCACTTTCTCTCTCTCACTCTGTGTGACAGGCCACGGTGCTGGAGATGGCTGCTGACATTATGGACAGTAAAAGGCTTAAGGTGGAATGTGTGTGTGTGTGTGTGTCTCAAAGGCAGATACAGGAATCTCACAATGCTTCCCTCAGAGTATCTCTGCATGTTATCTGAGTGAGCGCTGTTGTCACACACAGAATCTCTAACAGTACACCAGTGCTGGCGTCTGATTCTGGACTGCTGCTGTCGTTTTATTGACTCCTTTTTTGTTTCTGTTTGACTGTTTGCCAAAGCTCAATGATTATGATAATAGGATGTGAGGTCAATAATCTCTTAATTAGTGCTAATTGGGAATTAGATTAGGCTTTAGTTCATTTCAGAAACAGCTCTAGTTAACCAGATTAGCGCAGTGTGGATTAGGTCCGGGATGAGGACAGAGCCACAGAGGTTAGAGAGGGAAAGGTGGACGTGTTCGGCCTCAGGTCACAGCCATGCTGACCAGGAAGGCGTTATCTGATTGGCTGTCAGTCAGGTTTGGTGAAAGGTGTTGGCTACTGAGCAGGGACAGTAGGGACTAGTGGATGGAGGCAAGACAATAGGTTTGACGATGCATGGTAATACAAGACTTTAATAACTCACCAACTCCTCAGCAACAGAGCCTATATCTAACGCCTCTCTCACACATAGACATGCTCTTCTCTCTCCTCCAGTGTTCTGTTATTTCTTTACTCTCCTCTCCCTCTCACCCCTTTGCTCCTAAAGAGCTTTTCTGTTCAACTGACCTCCTATCCACTTTATTTGATGGGCCCCTGCTAAGAGGACTCCATCCCCTCTCTCTTTCTGCCTTTCCCTCGTCTCGCTCCCTCTTTTCTCACAGTCTTTGCTCTCTCTCTCTCATCATCATCCTCCCCACCTTCCTTCCCTCGCTACCCCCGTCTTTTCTGTGGCCCAGCGTGGGTGGCTGAGTTTAATGAATTCTCTTTTCTCTCTGCAGCCAGGCGCTGATTTCTGATTGTGAAGAGGTGTGTGTGCGTTGTGAGTATCTGTGTGTGTGTGTGTGTGTGTGTGTGTATGGGTATGAGTACACACACACACACACACACACACACACACACACACACACTGACATATTTTACTCAGTCACTTTCACTGCCATGACTGTGATCATTTTATCAGTCTAAATAAATCTCGGCCTTTATCCCGATCAAGGCTTCAGGTTGCACTTCCTCTTCCTTAACGGAGAAAGTCGCCGACTGTCAGCTTTAAAATAGATTTGTTGTGAACACTACCTGCTGTCTCCTGCAGCCAGAAACATGAGTCAAAAGTCTGTTTTGTCCTCTGCCTGTGATGTCTAACTAACGCACAGGAAAATACAAAAACAAGGCTGGATGACATTTAGCTGACCAGATACTGTTTTGTTATTCATAGGTAATAAATGTAAAGGTTGTTTGGTCGACAGGATTTCATACAGGCGTCTTACATGTGTCAATGTAACATTTTGTGCCAATGATGCATTCATAGCACGCTTTATGTCAGTATGAGAGTGTTGGAGGAGAGTTGTTCTCTGTAGGACAGTGTAGGATTTGGCAATGTGAAGTAGCGTATTATCTCGCTGCGGTGATCTTCCATACTTGTAGTTACAACTAGCTATCTGTAATGTACCCTACTGGGGTCAGCGTACATGGCTCCGCCTGTAGCAGGGTGGCTGATGCTAGTTTGATCTGCAGTAGGCTAAACACTTATTTTGACTTGTGGCTGTTGCTCCATTTGATGGTCTAAATGGATGATATCAAAAGAAGAGGTAGAAATCACCAGTCACTTCGCTAATTCGAATCACTTCGTTCAAGTTCAGTTTAAACATTTGTATGTAGTTGGTTTCGTTTTTTTCCTAAGCTAAGTGTTTGCATCACCGTTCAAATGCACTTCATTATGTACAACAGTAAGTGAACGCAACGTTCATCACTGATTCTGACTGTCTTCAGTTCAGTAGTAAGTTCAGTCTGTTGCTAGTCCAAGCTGTCACGTTCAGTTCAGTACAAAACTAGCCTACAAGCACTGTACATAATGTTAATAGCTCAGCAGCCCATTATTGATGACAGGAAGTAAAGTACTATGTAATACGGCTGAGCTGACAACGGCGCTCTCAGTCACCAGTGGGGAGCTCCGCTGCTAAAAGCTACTGATTCGGTCATTGACAATGATGATTCAGTGTGATCAGTCCAGTTTAAAGGTTTGTTGATAGTGATTGTACATGTACTGAACACTTCTATATCAGATATGCTAGCTAGCAGGTAGCTAGTCTACAGTTTTTAAATAATTCATAGGGAACCACCTTGGATTATCTACTGTTTTCTAAATGAGTAGCTAAACGTATAACCATTGATAGATACCATGTTGGGTTTAACCGACCAAGGCTAAATGATTTAGGTCTAACTGTTAGTAGTTTTTAGCCATGCTAGCGGCATAGGGACGCCACTGTCAGTCTGTCGGCCGGGCCACCACTTTGGTCCAGATTCATTTATGGATTTTGGTGAGCCCCTTCCTTTTTCTCTAGCATGACGTTTTTGGCTTTTAGCAAAATATCTTGACAACTAGTTGATGGATTGCTGTGAAATTTGGTACAGATATCCAGGGTGCTCAGAGCATGAATCTTATTGACTTTGATGATCCTCCGACCTTTCCTTTAGCGCCACCAAGAGGTTGACATTTGTGGTTTTAGTGAAATGACAACCTTTGAATGGGTTGCCATGACATTTAGTACACACATTCATGCCCCCCTCAGGATGAATTGGTGGTCCTCTGACGTTTAGCATGCAAATGTGCTAAACTAAGATTGTGAACATGGTAAACGTTACACCTGCTTAGCATCAGCATGTTAGCATTTAGCTCAAAGCACTGCTGTGCCTCAGTACAGCCTCACAGAGCTGCTAGCATGGCTTTAGACTCTTGTTTAGACTCTTGCAGCTCAAAGAGTCTAAACATGGCCCTCTAGGCCATTTAGCTAGAGTGTTGCTGGTTCAATTCCCTGGCCTTGAATGAAAACTGTCCTTCCTTTTGGGAACAGCAGACAAAATACCCAAGTGACCCTAACTGTGGTTTCATTACAGCACCAAACAGTGAACATACTGAATGATTATGAGGCAGAACTTTGCTTGGAAAGTGTGCGGAGTTCAATCAACTTTCCAAATAAATGGGAAAAGTAGAATTTGTAAACTGGGTTGCATTCCCCTTTTCATGCCAAATGCAAGACTTCAAAAGGATGAAACAATCCTCCCTCCAATCTGAGCAGCGACTCTGAAAGTAGATCATCTCCACATCTGTCCGAGGTCACCGCCGGGGAGCAGGTGTTGCTGCCTCTGTCCTGCCTGCTGATTGGATGGATGGATTAGCTGCTTAACGAGGTGAATTTGTTTAATCTGATAATTGTCTCGCCGATGAAAACATATTCAGTAATTCTCTGTGGCTTCTGTTTTTCTGTCCTCCTGATTAAAGACACTTTCATTCTGGCACACACACACACACACACACACAAATAATGGAACAGTTGTTGTTATGACCAGAAGACAATGCTCTGAGGTGCACTGGCACACACACAACACACACATACATACACAGAAACACACAGTCCCCTGTGTGTAGTCCCCCTGTGGTATGGTAATGAGCTGCTAATCTCTCTGGTTTACACAGCCAGAATGTGTGTGTGTGTTTGTGTGTGCGCATTAAGGTACAGTGTGGAAAAGCCTGAGGAATTCTCTTAGGCCGTCAACCTTCTGCTCTCACTTGGGCGCAGGCTGTCAACACATTAAATACTGGAATCTGTGTGTGTGTGTGTGTGTGTGTGTGTGTGTGTGTGCGCGTGTGTGACAGAGGGAGAGAAATAGAAAGTGAAAACTTGACAATAATACACTGTAAAGGCGAAAAAAGGGAGAAAAGGAAGAAATTAGGGTCGAGACAGAACAGCAACAGTGTGGATCAGGCAGTATCAGCGCATATGTTTACTTCCCTTGTAAATGTACGCTTTCTTCATCTGATCTGTAAATCCTGACTCTCCTCTAACTCTCTCTTCTGTGTTCTTTTTGTGTGTGTTTTGATGCTGCATTGCTGTGCGCGTGCGTGTGTGCATGTGTGCGTGTGTGTTTATTTATTATGCCGAAATCACATCACTAATTAGTCCCTGGGAGAAGCCCGAGGCCATTTGCAAAATCCCACTGATTAAAAACAAGTCCAAATCCAACCTTGTGTCGCGTATGCACACACACACGCGCGCCCGCGCGCGCGCGCATGCACACACTCAGACACACAGAGGCACGTACACAATTTGCACTCACACATCCACACAGCCATGTATGCTGAGGAAAGCTACTTACTGTCAAGGCTGGAACACGTGTGGGCGAGTGTTTGCGGATCGGAGCCCGCGCATGCATGTTGAACGCCTGTTAGAGCGCTGTCAGTTGTTGAGGCCAGTTTAATATTTAAACTCGGCGTCTAAAGTTATCATACCCCAGGGTGGCTCCTGTCACATAGGAACCACACGTACATGCTGGCACACACACACACACACATACTCGGACGCACACGCTCAAAGCCTTCAGGAGCTTCAGCTTGTCACAAATCACACTCAAGATGTCAAGGGCATCGTGCATTAGCAAGTGTGACAGACCGAAGCAGAGAGAGGGAGACACACACACACACACACACACACACACATACAAGACAGAGGGAGAGAGTGTGTCTCCACAATATTTTTATCTTTATTTTGAATTATATTTACATTTTGCACCTTGCACAACCTGCTTCAACCAAAAAAATTCTTAAAATTCAAATAGGATTAATTGGTAAATTAATCCTATTTGAATTTTAATTCAAGCAAAAGAGGGGGAGCGGATGGGTGTGATGGATGGAGACAGAGGAGTAAGACTGGAAGGAGGAGAAGAGAAGGAGGAGATAGTGACAGCATGGGGAGAAAGAGGAGGGAGTGAGGGATGATGGGAGACGTAGAGAGGAGGAGGAGGGAGATAGTGATAAATTGCTTTGAACTTTAATGGACGTCTCAGATGCTCCTCTAGTGATGTGTTCGGACAATACACAACATTACTGGCACACGTGAGGGCTGATTGTAGCTGACAGCCAAGGAGGCCTGTCCCCATCGACCTATCAACACACACACACACACACACACACACACACACACAGACGCGCACACATGCTGCACCATAGCTTTCCAAAAGTCAGCTAAAGGAAGAAGGCAGGGAGGCAACTTCTTAGCAGAAAGTGCAGAGGAGGGGGGGCGAACAAATGAACTGTGGGTGAAGGAGAAGAAAGCAAGAAAGAGAAGGAGCAGAAGAGGAGTGTAAAGTCCAGGGGGAGAAGCAGAGAAGGAGGAGGAGAAGAGAGGAAGAGGAGTGAGCAGGGGAAGGTGTTGCCATATGGTCAGGGTTGGGTTCAGACAAATAAAATGTTGCCTTCTCTCCACAATGGTTAACTACACACAAATGAATCCCTAATGGAGCTCTCATTCACAGTGACAAACCCATAGACACACGCACACTCATGCGTGCACACACACTCACACACGTACGCACACACAATGGCCGACATGTGAATGAAACTCGGAATTCACACAGAAGGAGCAATAAATGTCGACAGAGGTGGGCGGGTGGGGTGGGAAGTATGGAGGGTTGTTTGTGAGGTTTGCGCTATGTGTGTGTGTGTGTGTGTGTGTGTGAGCGCAGCAGTGTATCGTTGGAACCGCCCCTCTTCCCTTCCACCCGGCTGCCTCTCTGTGAGTGTGTTAGTGTGTGTGTGCAGGCCTGTCTTTGTGTGCACTTGAATGGGGGGTTTGTCCCTCAATCTGTGCCCCTCTACTTTGCCAGATTTCTAATGATTTTCCAATGTTGATTTAGGTTTCATGTGTGTGTGTGTGTCTCCAAGGGCTCACTCAACCTCTCTCTCTCCATTCTCCGCCTAGCTATTCTTCACAGTGCTGCTTTGTGGTTCCTTTCTGAGTGTGTGTCTCTCTATAACACCTCTCAACACCAATGCTAGTATCATGTGACTTAGCAACAGTGGACAAAACCATATCTATCTGTCTGAACAAACAAAAGGTTTCTCCATTTTCCGCTTGCTATTAAGTCCGCTGACTACAAGTTGTGTATACAGCACTGTGTGTTCCTGCTGATCACTTCCCAGAGTTTACTGTAAGATTTGAGATTAATTTCCTACCTTCCTGACATCTGTTGTTTTCCGTCCATTTCAAATGGAATTCAGCTTGCAGAGGCTTATACCAGCTTGAAATAGGTAAGTTATCACAGAGAACATTTTGTCACCCTTTTTTTTTCTCAGATAATTTTGAAAACTTTCTTTGGTGGCTCTTTCAAGGTTGCGCCAACATCCAAAATGCGAGCGTCACCAAGGAGAAACCGTTGTTGGAACATCCAACCTGGGACAAACAATAAGCAGCCTTGGACATTGTAAAAAAGGATAAAGTGAATCTGAACATCTGTCGGTCTGTCTGTCCACCAGACAGAAGTGTCATAACATCCATGGATGAATCCTGATGACTTTGATGATCTCCTAACTCTTCATCTAGCGCCATCATCAGGTCTAAATTTCACTTTGTCCAGTACTTTGGTTTATTACCAGATACCTGCAAAACTAATGACAAGTCAACATCAGGTTGTACTGTTTAGAGCTAATTAGCAAATGTTAGCATGCTAACGTTGAAAGAAGATGGCTAACAATGTCGCTGTGAGCATGTTAGCATGCTTACGTTAACATTTAGTTCAAGTACAGCAGCTGGTGTGGCTGTAGACTCTTTGTCTTGTTTCAAAAAGCCCCTAGTGACTAATACTTTACAATGTAACAGCACTGTTAACTTTCACAAAGAGTAAAAGAGACAAAAAATTGATTGCCTATCTCAAGGAAGACTTTGAAAGTTGATTTCCATACTGGAGTGAAAAGAGTGGCTGCCTGGAAGGTAGAAAATCAATCAGAAAACTTGCGGCTTCATTTGGACAATGGTCAGAAGCAATGAAAGATGTATGCCATTTGTGGTTAACAGAATAAAACATGCAAAACCACTGGTACAGCTCTTTTTGGAATGCATGAATTGACACTGGAGATCTCTGCGATTCTGTTAAGTAGGTCAAAACTTCTAGGTTTTTATTTTTTTCCAAACAGCAGATGAGACAACTTAGGGAGTAAGCAAGACATTTGTCGAGGACCAGCCCCCGAAGCTTCTGCCATAACTTGAATGTTTAGTCCATATGAATAGAGGATGAGCGCCAAGAGCGTGTATCAACAAGAACCTGAATATTTCATAGCAAGACAATGGGGATATATTTGTGTTAATGTTTCATAACTGCACATTTATCAAGGCATGAAGGCCCCCACACACGTGTGTTTGTGTGCGTGAGTGCACGCAGGTGTGCACACACCCGCCCCAGTTTTAATGTTTGATGGAGGTTTGAGGAAGGAGGTGTTGTGTGGTTGTTTATGCCTCGATGCGTCCTCTTTGGGTTTATTCACAGGAGGATGACCTGTGAGCTCCAACGTGTGGCAGGCATCTGTGTGTGTGAGTGTGTGTCTTATAGTGTGCTTCAGAGTGTGTGTGTGTGTATGTGTGGGGGGGCCATGGGAGCCATAAAAGATTCAGCTCCTCTGGCTGTATTGTTGTGGAGATAACAAATGTTTCCATTTAGTGATCATGCATGAGTTATAACTCACAGGACATAGCTTATGCTGTTGAGGTGCGTGTGTGTGTGTCTGGATTTGTTTGTCCTCACTTTCACAGCCTCCGTATATCTAACAAGTGGTCAGACCCTGGCGAAATGAATGGAGTGGAGTTAGAGCATTGTGTAGTCTGAGTACAAAAGAGCCCCGCGTGCTGTGATGAGGTTTTTTATGCCTCAGGTGAGCACAAAGACACATTTCTGCCAGGCGTATCAGAGAGTTCTGTCCAATTCTTCGCATTCAGCTCTATTCTTCAAACACAGATGGACAGACACGGGCAGGCAGATAAAACACAGATACACACATATATAGACACACACACACAGAGCTCTATTATGCAGTAGACCTCTCCATCCAACTGATCACAGGCATGAATTTCAGAACAAAAGGGAAATATTCCACCTCAAAGAGCAGAGAATATCTAACAGAATACCTAAACACGGCACACTGTCCTCACCGTATACTTCTAAAGCCTTTGTAACATTGAATGAGTTATAAAGACAGTGTGAAACAATGTGTGTGCATGCATCTGTGTGTGTGTGTGTGTGTGTGTGTGTGTGTGCACATCCACAAGGGTAAGCTGCTGAGCACTTCAAACCAAGGGCCTAATCAGCACCCCATAGCCCACCCACACAACCTCTCTCTCGCTCTTCTGCTCATCTTATTTTCATTCCCTCTCCCCCTCTCACGGACTTGCTTCTGCACCCCCCCTCCAGCCCTCTTTTTCTCCCCTTCCCCTCTTCCTGCTCCTCCCTCGAGGTGGCGGCGGCGGTGGTGATGGGGGGGGGGCACTCCTGGGAATGCTGGGCACAGTGCGAGCTCAGCTTCGAGGTTAGCTGGGTGCTTTCCCCGTCCTGGTGGTGATATTGGAGGGTGAGGACTGATCCAGGATCTGTGTCCCTGCGGAGAAGGCGGTGACAAGGCTGTTGGCGAATTCTATGACACTGCTGAAATATTAAAGCTAATGGGAACGTGGCGCTGCGTGCCTGCATATGAGTGTGAGTGTGTACGTGTGTGTTTGTGTGTGTCAGCGTGAGCATGTGTTGCTCATAAGTTGCAGCTACCTGAAGTGAAGTGGAGTGAACAAAGTGGAATGGAGATGGATAATGCATTACACTCTAAACAATGGCATGAAATAGAAAGTTTGGGCTGTAATAGAACAAAACCTACTTCTGAGTGTGAAAAATGGTGGAGGAGAGGAGAAGAGGTAGGAAGAGAGGAGAGGAGAAGAAAGGAGATAGGAGGAGAGAAGAGAGATGAGGAGAGGAAATAGGAAGAGAGGAAATGAGATAAGAGGAAGCAAGAGGAAAGTAGATAGGAAGAGAGGAGAGTATAGCACATAAAAATTAGAAAAAATGAGAGACTGTTAAGATCCCTCAGCTGCCAATAAGTAGACACACACACACACACACACACACACACACACACACACACACACACACACAGCGGCTTCAAGCTATCATACACATCGCCTGGAGCACAATACAGCTCGTTAGTGGTACATGTTCAAAATGAGTCCCTCTCCCTCTCTCAACCCCTCCATCTCTCAAGCAGTGTATTATCAATACACACAAATGCACTACATTGTCTGACAGAATATGCTATAAATACCCTGAGTGTGCCATAAGACAAATACGCAGAGAGAGAGGAAGGGAGAGTGCCACGCTGCAAAACACTGAACTCCATGATGCTATATGTTTGGGGAGGGAGAACATGAACAACAATTAAAAATACAGTGATGGGTTGAGTGTGTGTGTGTGTGTGTGTGTGTGTGTGTGTGTGTGTGTGTGTGTGTTCATGTGAGACCTGAGAGAAGTGTGTTGAAATGAGTGTTGCTGTGTGCAGCTTGTGGGCATTTGGTTAAATTATGTTTTTGAGCTCACTGTCTCTGTCACCTCCTCACACACACACACACACACACACACACACACACAGGAGGCGGATGTGGGATCTCGTCGCTGTAAGATATAGACAGAGGGCTGTTTTATCACAACGACTGTTATGTTAATTAAAATCAGACAGACGTTCCAGAGAAATAAGTTGAGCTCATTTCCATTCTGCGTGAGAGCAGGAAAAGTAGGCCACGCTTTGGAGGCGCGCCACCTTCACTGTCCTACGGATGAGAAATGACTGACAAGCCGGGAGAGGAGAGGAGAGGAGAGGACAGGAGGGGAGAGGAGAAGGAGACGCCCCCCCTTGTTGGTTATACCCCTGACAGTCCACACAAACAGCAGACAGCCATGCCAATGTGTCACCCACTCTGGTTGTCACAAAGTCTCCATAGGCCAGAAGTGGGCCACAGACTTGACTGCTGCTAATTCTTCCCACCGCATGTCCTCATCCTCAGGCTCAGGCTCTTCCGTGTCGCCTCACATAAGGCCCATTGACTTGTCTAATGGTTATGAACGCTGCTGCTCAGCCCTGATGGCGCGCTGTGCCTTGTTAGTCTCTGGTAAAAACACTGGTAGAGCTGCACATCGTCCCTCGACTTGGTCACACAAGCTCATTTACATAAGCTGCCTTTTATTGAAACGACACGCACACATATGCACATGCAAGCCTCCCATTAGCCCTCAGGGAGATATACACACAGACACACACATACACCTAATTTCCAAAAACCCACCCCTGTACATGCCTGCTGAGATGCAAGAATTTAAGGGAATTTGCCTGCCAAAGGGAATCGTGGTGGATTTCATCATTCAAATATGTTATTCCTACGCCTCAGGATGATTTGCCATGTATTAGTGAGAATTCACTACTCGTTTCCATTGCCTGGAACAAGATTTCCGCTCCCATGCATCGGTGAATTCACACTGATGTCGGAAAATAAAGTGGAAAAGGTCACTCTGGCAATATGAAAGAGGATTTTCCTGCGGATAACAGCGTGTTTTCTGGTTCAGAAGTGATAGATGATGTAGATTTCATTCAGATGTAAAGATATTACATTATTCTGCCAAGATAGTATCTCCTGTGCTTTGTCAAGGAAGTGGTTTCAGGAGGTATACTGGTCTGTTATTTTGTACCAGAAGTACTTCACCTTTCTTTAGTTTTTGGATTTGGCAGAGAGCTTTTCGTATTTACTCAATATTGATTGGAGCGGAAGGCCAGTGTGAATCTGGGATTCAGGTGAAATGTACCTCTTTGAGATGCATTTCATAGCAATGGTGGAAAGTAACTCAGTACAGTACTGAACTTAAGTACAGATTTGAGGTATTTCCATGTCATGACACTTTATACTTCTACTCCACTACCATTCAGGGGGAAATACATCCCATAGTCTTTATCTGTTTCCTGTTTTATTTTGAAGTATTGTCTTTCCTGTCTTCTCAGTTCCTGCCCTCGTGTCTTCTCTAGTCTTGATTGTCTGTACCTGTTCCCCATTACACATCTGCCCCCGATTCCCTCATCAGTCTCTTCCTTATTTATACCGGTTCCCTTCCCTTGTGCCTCGTCAGTTCATTGTGTGTTCTGTACTGCGTGTTCTGGACCGTTGTAGTGAGTACTGTGTGTGTACTACTTCCTTGTTCTGGCTTATCTGGTTTTGGACGTTTTCCCTGTGCTTCTGTCTTCCGAACCTGTACATACCTGTCTACCTGCCTGCCTTCCCTGTACCTGCATGTGGGTGGAATAAAGCTTTGGAATTACTTGAGCCTCTGTGCCTGTTTGCTATTGGGTCCTAATGTCCACACACCATAACATACTGTACTTTTTACTGCACTACATTTATGTGGCAACTATAGTTACTTCACAAATTAAGATCTTACATACAAAACATATGATGAGATTTTTAAATATAATGCATTGTTATGATTGAACTGTCCAACAGTAGATAAAAGAATAGTTCTGCATTTTGGGAACTATACACTTGTTTGCCTTCTTGCCGAGAGTTAGATGCAAAGATTGATACCGCTCTCATAGAAGTATAAAGCTACCGCCAGCAGCCGGTTAGCTTAGCTTTGCATGAAGACTAGAAACGGGTAAAAAGCTAGCATCAGTCTGTCCAAAGGTAACAAAATCGGCGTACCAGCACCTCTAAAGCTCACTAAATAACAAATTATAGTCCATACAAAAACTGAAGTGCAAAAACAATTTCTTGGTCTTTGCCTGGCAACTGGTCCAAACCATAGACTGTATAAAGATGGACGACATGACAGCTCCCCAAAAGTTAAGCCAAAAAGTGGTGGCTGGCTGCCACCACAGGGTCATAAACCTTGCCCCCCCAATGTTAGCAGATGGGACATCATCAACGCGTACACGTGAAATAAAACTTTCCCAAAGATGGTTTTTGTCATTTCACGTAGTTCTTATCACACTGATGTTTGTTCAAGTGTTAATTTTTCTGATAAGTTTGGTTTTAATTAGTTACTTGATGCTATAGAAAGGGGGTGTGATGTCATGATTGACAACTTGTGGTGTGCTTGTGATTGGTTCAGGCAGGTGTATAGGCGGGAACTCGATACCACGGCTTCACAGCGGATCACTACTGCGCAGAGTCTGGCTCCAAATGATGTCACCAGTGCAAGATGGCAGCGCCCGTATCCGGGATATTTTGGCTTCATTTTTGTACAGTAGGAGGAAGTGGAGGCGCGTCATCCATCTTTATATACAGTCTATGTCCTAGCCAAGAAATAACCTGCATGGCACATAAGGCCCCTTTAGACAAAGTCATGCTAGCTGTTTCCATGTCATTATGCTAAGCTAAAATAACCGGCTTCATATTTACTGTACAGGCACGAGTGGTATCAATCTTCTCATCTAATCTCGGCAAGAAGCCAATAAGCGTGTATCCCAAAATCCTGAACTATTCCTTTAAAATGAATTTCACCTCAACCAACTCAGTCTCCAACAGTGATGCACATTAATGCATCAGCAATGGTAATCTGACAATATAATATACAATAGTATATTAAATTATATTATTATTTAATTATATACAAGGGCCATTTTTCTGCATTGAATACTTTTGATACTGTGATTTTGCGAATAACACTCATATACTTTTATTTGAGTACTTTTTTACCGTGTGGTATTACTACCCTTTACTTAAGAAATGTATGGTATTTGTGCAACCACATCACTGAGCTGTAGCTGTAGGCCACTTCTGTTGAGAATAGCACATGTGTCATATTGCCACATTACTTTTTTCATCATGAACTGTTTTCCTCGTATTTATGACTTTACCTTATAGGCCAAGGTCATATGGTCACAAGTGTGAAATACTAGGCTATGTCATGTTTGAGATAACTGTGAGACAGACATTATAACTCATAATTATGACTTGCTATGTGAAATCATATGTCACAAGAAACTTTTGTTTATTCCTGTCACTGCTATTCATTTCCCTGGATGGATCTCCCTGCTGATGCGCCTTTCTCCAGAGGATGCAGACCATGTATTACACTCCGGCCAGTATATTCATCTGTCTCGTTAGAGTCTCAACTCATAAGACTTGGCTGGTTAGCCCGGTGCAGTCCGCGGGGGTTTGCGGCTACAATATAACTCCCGCTGCTCGGACCCATTCTGCGCCGTTTAGCGAGGAAAACTCTCCAATGGCTTTTGTCTAGTTTGGACTAATGGCAGAAAGGCTCAGCACGACGCGTCTTTGATGCCTTTGACGCGCCTCATTAACAGTTTAAATTTACACCTGCCTCCTACATTCCTGCGGGATCCCTCCTCACATGTGAATGGGAATGTTTGTTCTGCATAACGAGCCTCGTGAACATTTCAGTCTCTGATGTGTTAATGAAGTCGCAGCTTATTGTTTTTTTAAAAAACATTTTTGCATAACTCATATATGTGGTTCCTGGTTGTGCATTTGGAACACTGCTTGTGCCTTAATAATACAAATAGTCCCGTTGTGGCTTCTGAGATTAGTATTTAACAGCAGGAGTGTGTTTTCTGTCTGCTTTGGTATTATTGACCTGCAGTATCCCTCTACTGTATCTCTAACATATTACATATATATGTGTGTGTGTGTGTGTGTGTGTGTGTACTATAATAAAGGTGTGTTTTGTGCAGGTTAATTAGACTTAATTGATCTAGATATAGACTGGCCTAGAGTTTAAACTAGCCTAATATACCAAACTGAAATGGGCCTGCGTTTAAGAAGCCAACCCAAAGGGAAAACCCAGGCTGTGGGTTCACTGCTGGGAGCTATTATTCTTAGTTAATAAATGCAAACATTTGTTCCTGATGGCTCACTTAACCTCTTAATTTATGTATGACCACCAGAGCCCTATTCAGGCGAGAGCCATCGGTCAAACAGGCCTTCACGGAAAGGCACCGCATGGCCTCTTTCCCTCTTTCATCTCCGCTGTAATCACTGCGCGTTTCACGCAGCAACGAGCGCCGCTGCTCAGCCGGAGCTGGCTCTCCGACGCGCCCAATTGTCCTGCGTATTGACAAGTCGGTTCCGGTGTATTACTGATTTTCCACCGCTTCGTGACGGAGCTCTGCCTGGGTTTGGGACATCTGTGGGGGGTCAGGGGTGAGGGCAGCCCTGGAGCTGCGTCCATCTGCCCAACAAATACCCACGTCTTCAGACACAAGCCTGCTAAACACCTCTAATAGCCTGTATTACATTTGCATTAGTAGCCCCTAATGAGGGAGCCAACGTGAATAGAGAATAGGCCTATTAAGTTATCAATGAAGCCTATAATAAATGATTGCTACAGAGCCAGATGAAAATAATGACACAGTGCAAATTTCTCTCCATTATCTCGGCCCAAAGCATTGCAGCCTGTGTGGCTTCCTTTGTGCAATCAAAGGGTATCAAGCTGAATCTAGGACACAGACATGAAACAGCAACTTGGAGATGGTTTCCTAATCCTCTAATCTTTTTTTTACGAGGACAACTCTGAGATATGTCCTCAAACTCAGGCAGTGGATTTTTTTTTTAAAATATTCAAGGCCACTGCCTTCTGGAATTAGTGCCGCTCTTAAAAATATAAATGCATGTGAAAGATAAACACACTAGCTCCACTCCATATATCTAAATCCAACAAATTATATTGTTATAGCTCCATGAATGCTATGAGTGACCTATGTAGTTGAAGGTTGGAGGAAAATAATTCAAGCTGAAGTAATTCACACTGTTTTGTCTGAAGAACATGCACATTATAAGAGAGCTCTTACTCTACAGAGCCTCTCATCATACAGTGGGTTCTTAAAATTAAGATGATGATACCACACTAAGAATATATGTGAAGATGGCATGTTGTTTGTTTGTATGGTGGTCTCAAACTTGCACATGCGATGTGAGCTGTTAAAGGGAACTGACCTTTGGAAATAAAGAACATCACACATAATCACAAATGACAGCCTACGGTGGCCTGTATTTGACAAAAATACATTTTCATAATCAAAATGAGAATGGTCCAATGAATTAGAGCAGATATCTAACAGTAAACATTTAAAGCAAAGGTTAAACCTGCATTAACAGATTAGTTGGCCAGTGGCAACAATGACAAAGCCTGTTATCACCTTATAGAGTTGATATGGCTAATATGTAAGTAAGCAGTTAGCATTCAGAGCAACATTAGCATTCAGTTGGAGTAATTTTTCCATGGTGGGGGGCCATGCTGGCACAGTGCGAGTGTTTTCCCAACACTGCACTGCACAGCAAGGTAAACTTGTTTACCTTGAACTTAAACTTGCGCTAGTCACAAACCACAGTGAGAGCCTGTCGCCTGCAGCCCTTTTCACCACGCTGTGACTGTTTCTGCTTGTACTATTCCTTCCTGTTTTTATTGAAGAATAGCAGTGCTAATGAAGCACTGCTAACTTGGTGACAAACACATTGTATTTCCTATAACTTCTTCACAATAAAATCAACAGACACAGGGGTCTATCAGAGCTGCCTGCTGGAAATGACACTGATGACAGCTGTGAGAGTGAGCCAGAGCAGTAAAGTTGAGCTGAAAGATGCTACAATACTGTAAAGCTGTCGGATCTTTCTCATAACACATAGTCATGTGATCTATCATTAAGGCAAAATATTGATTATAGCAGCTTTAAGGGACAATTCTGGTTCATTACAATTCACAAGTTTGACCATCAGTTCTGTCAGTCATGATAACACTGTCTTGACCAAGTTTACTGTGGAAACAAAGAGAAAACAAAGAGAAAATGAGGTGAAAATTATGACCCAAACTGTCCACCGTAAACATCTATCACAGTTTATAGACCGACTGCCGTAATTACTGTAGTGGTGGGCCCACGTAGTTTTCCTGTTCAGTGAGGGATTATTATCATAATTTTGGGTGTAGATAATAAAATGTTGTTTACAACATGTCTGATCTGACTGCTCCTGTCTCTTGCCACCTTTTGGACTTTTTTTTTTTGCTGTATTCCCAGATCTCAGCAATTACTTTGGTGAGTACAATGTTATCATGTCCAACAGTAACAACAGCCAAGGCTATGAAAATAAGACCCAAATTGAAATAAACCAAAATTATCTTTTGAAATACAACCATGAAATGATGAGCAAGATGTCATTCAGTCACTGCTTTACTCCCGCTGAAGTATTATGGTTCCTTTGTGCTACATTGTGGGGAGATAGCACACCTGTGGTACTTCATGGCAGATATCAATCTGGGTCTCTGCAGTGATGTAACCAACGGGATTAAATCATTTAAGGACAAGCTGTGGAACTTCAAATCCTACAGGGTTTCTTATGTAGTCCATCTTATACTCTCTCCTCCTAATATAGTCTGCTCGGCTATGGTGAAATCCAGGTTTTGAAGGGCCCGCCTGGCCCCTGTACCCCAGCCAACCCCACCCACCAAACACAAACAAAAGGGCCCTTGCTCTGGCGGAACGAACCGAGTTTGGCCTACTCATTGCGTTTGTTAGCCCCACAGAGATTCTGAATATAGAACAGCTATTATTTCTAATGAGGCAGAACTTCATGGCTGCCTCTATAAAACTTTGTCAGCCTTCTGTTCTCTGGCAACAAAGCCTGAATTTTTTAAAGTTTCACCCATTTTTTTCCCCAGTGACACACAAACTGTTAAGATGAATCGAACGCGGGTTTTTTTCCTCTTGGTGACGCGAGACAAGTGTTGCAAACAAAAATGACTATGTGGAGAAATAGGGCGCTGAGACGAGAGGAGCGATCAAGAATAACGCCTCCGCAGGGAGCGCTTTGATGACACGGGGTTGTAGTTTTATGAAATAGCCTACATTTGGCTTTGTGTCGAGGGTCTGTGAGGAATTGTGAGTGAGGATGTTTTCCTCCACTTTTTATATTCTAATCTATGAAGATACTTCCTAGACCCCTACACTAATTTGACTATTTCTCATTTATTGTGAGCAAAGATAATTGGCTGTTGCCTGCTGTGTGTGTTAGTGTGCCTGCAAGGATCTCCGTGTTTACATAGCTTGTTTTTTTCTCTTTGATGGCAATGGAGACCCAAAATAAAGCACGCTAACAGCGTTTCATAACTTTAGCACTTGAATTTATGGTCCTGCAACCATAACACTTTTTATTTCAGCATTTCATAACACATGTGTGAAGTCAAAAGGTTCTTTCTGGGTGAAGTGCAGATCTGGGATTAAAGATTTAACATCACATTTGGGGACCGTACAGAAATTCTTTTGGTGGTGAGGGGGGCTGAAAAAAGCAAGGCCCTCCTCAGATATTTTCTTTGAACCCTCCTCTTGATTTAGAACTGCAACATGACATGTCAAAATAATACAGCAGTGTTCAATTTGTACAAGTTGTTTAATCCTGTACCCCAATTTAAACCTTAATATCTTAAAGGGAACTCCATTTTACACATCAAAGTCTGTTTTACAGGTCTTGGGGAATACTACTGCATATGTGAAAAATGTTGAGTAAAAAGCCTTTTGTTTGACTCCAGAGGGAGTTGCGTAAAATCTGATAAATAAATGTAGTCAACTGATGCTGCCTGTGACATTGAGGCTACATTCACACTAATAATTTTAAAATGAAAACGATCTCCGTACGCACAAGCGTTTTGTCACAGTTTCAGCAATAATCTCCATCCATACCACACGCAGCAAAAAACATATTAGTGTGGATGTAGCCTGAGTCAGCATCAGTGGGTGTGGAGTTAAAAAGAAGAGAGCTTTCCAGCCCTGTGTAGGCTGCTCTTCGTCTCTGCTTGAGTCAACCTTAGCCGCTACTAGCATAACACACCCGAATCTCTGACAGAACTGTCTGCTACTGTCTAAAATATAAATTTACAACTAGAAAAAAACAAAAGACCCTCAACCCTTTTCTGAACCCCTAATAATGTTTGTACAGTCCCTTAGCAACACTGGTAAGAACATTTTGTTCAAAATCAAACAGCTACTAAAACACACCATGAGAGTAAAATGCACCATTGAAAGATCTATGTGTGTTTAACTAAACTTTGAATAAAACCCTCACAACTCCAAGCTCTCAGTTTGGTGTCAATCCATCAAGTGTCATTTATTTGCACGCCACGTTTCCCACATAAAGTGCAATTCAAAGTGCGCTGACAACAAACAGCATATGAGGCGTGGGGACTTTGACACACACCAGATCAGAGGGAACCACATCTGTGCTCTCTAAGCTGTCATTCAGCGGAAGGTCTCGAGTGGTTCACTTCAGCAGTACCTCATCCTGGGCGGAGTGGGACTGATCCAGGAGATCTGAAAGATAATTTTGTCCTTTTGTAGATAGCCTACTTTGGTGAGCACATTGTCTTTGCAGCTTCGCCTCATTAGCCCTCTCATGGCCTGCATGAACAATCAAGGCTGGGCTGCTGAAATATTGATTAGCTCTATAGTGAGCAGAGAAATATTCCTTTTTTTTGTTGGTGCGGGGGGTTTTGGTGCATATAGACTATGTGTTGAATATAGTTGTCGTCTGTGGTTGTTTACTCCCAAAGGAAAACAATGCCTTCCCTTCAAAGTCTTGCTGGCACATGCAGAGAGGACACACTGATCGCATAATGCCGTGGTTGTGTTCACGTGCACTGCAGCCTGCCTTCTGTTTGTGTGTGTGTGTGTGTGTGTGTGTGTGTGGAGGTAATTTACTGTATGTGTGGGTGTGCATGGTGTCCCCTCATATTTTGCGTTGTTATATATGAGGCAAGTGCTGTGACGTTCAAAGGGAATTGCATAGTATTGTTTATGGAGGGCGACTCCATAAACAGGAGAGCTTTAATGCTCTGTGAGAGAGGAACCGCACCGCCGAGTTTACTGCCAGCTGGACTTGTGTTACCTGCACAATCTTCTTTAGTCACATTAATGTAGCCCTGTGCCATGCTCTAAATAGCGCTGTGGGGACATGAAACAGCAAGAAAAAGTAGAGAAACAGAGAGAGAAATAGGAAAAGGTAAGATGGAAGAGGAGTGGGAGAGGAGATAAGAGAGAGGAATTACAAAGTAAGTGAGAGTGGGAGTTCTGTTGCCTATCAAATAGGCAAGTTTAAGAAGCGTTTCCACCTTGGCTGCTAATGCACTCTGTGATTGACTTGTGTGACTCAGAGTCTATAAAGTAGGTTAGTGGGTTATTGCTTAAAGTTAAAGAGCTAATAAGCCTCAAAATGTTTTTATTCATGATGGGAATCATTCGGCAGCAGAGAAAGTTTGTCTATGATAATGAAATGTATCATTAAAAATAAAATGCTTTAACCACACAGCAAAAAAACTTGTTTGTTAGACTGCCTGATGAAAAGCCCCAAAAGCTAGTAAGTGGACCTTTAAACTGAGATTATTTTGTTACATATGCTGTTGCCAATGGTCACGAATAAAGCTCCATGCTCAAACACATACTGTTTTTTGAGATCAGTAATCACCCAACAAGACAAAGAGTCCACAGCTACACTAGCAGCTCTGTGAAGTTACTTAGCCCCAGCAGTGCTTTGAGCCAAATGCTAACGTCAGTGCTAACACGCTCATGCAAAACAGGTATAATGTTTACTATATGCACCATCTAAGTGCAGTTCGGTCCGTTTGGTCATAAACCAAAGTATTGAACAAATTAAATTTTGTCCTGATGACGGCGCTAGAGAGATCAGCAAAGTGATTACAATTAACCCTGAGAAGGACATGAATGTCCGCACCAAATTCAATAGCAGTCTATCCATTAGTTGTTGAGACATTTCAGTTTATAACCACAAATATCAACCTGTACAAAAAATGTGTGCCAATCCATCTAATAGATATTTCATTGAATATATGAACATATTGACCTGCTGGTGGTGCTAGAGGAAAAATCCAGATATGACCAAATTCATTAGGATTCATCCTTTGGGGACCGTGAATATCTGTATTAAATTTCATGGCAATCCATCCAATAGTCGTTGAGGAATTTCACTAAAAAATAAAAATGTCAACCTCATGGTAACACTAAAGAAAAAGTCAGGTGATCACTAAAATTGGTAGGCTTCTTCTCTGGGGACCATGAATATCTGTACCAAACTTCATGGTAATCCATCCAGCAGTTGTTGAGATATTTCAGTCTGGACCAAAGTGGTGGACCGACCAACTGACATTGCTGTCATAGAGCCACGCTGCTAGCTTGGCAAAAAAAAATTGTGTGAACACAACTTTTTCAGAGTGGATTTTCCAGTGACTGTCTCACACTTGTCACCTCTGAATAACTGTGTGTGAGAGAGCTGATATGTCTCTGGAGCAGCTGTTATAAAGTTAAAAAGTGTTACTTTAATGCTCTTACATAAACACCGATCTAACGCTCACACTTTAGCAGCATATTCATCTTTCTAGATTAGATTAGATTAGATTCAACTTTGTCATTGTGCAGAGTACAGGTACAAAGCCAATGAAATGTAGTTAGCTTCTAACCAGAAGTGCAAAAATATAGTATAATATTTACAGAAGTGCAGTAAGTACAGCATAAGTGATGCTATAAATTACAATAAACCGATATACAGATGTTATATATGTGGTATTTTGAATATGTATATACAGAGGAAAGTGGACTAGAATAGGGAGTGCAATATCCGTTGTATGTACAAAAAGTATATACAGTATAAACAATGTAGGTGGTTCAGTCAGTGCAAAATATGAATAGTGCAAATAACATGTTCGATAAGTACCGTAACAGTGCAGTAATGAGTGCAATGATGCTAAGGTGGGTTGGAGTTCAGCAGGGTCACAACCTCAGGAAAGAAGCTCTTCCTGAGCCTGCTGGTGCGGGAGCGGAGGCTCCTGTAACGCCTGCCGGATGGGAGGAGGGTGAAAAGTCCATGGTGAGGGCGAGAGGCATCCTTGATGATGTTTCATCATCATTCCGTTTTCACCACCCGCTGGAGAGCTTTACGGTCTGATGGGGAGCAGTTCCATACCTCACTGTCCAGCATGCAGTGATGCTGCGTGTTGAGCCTCTGTTACAGCTGAATCTACAACAGTGGTGGAATGTAACTATGTTTACATTTACTCAAGTACTGTACTTAGGTAGGCTACAATTTTGAGGTACTTTACCTGAGTATTTTCATTTTATGCTACTTTATACTTCTACTCCACTACATTTCAGAGGCAAATATTGTACTTTTTACTCCACTACATTCATCTGACAGCTTTAGTTACTAGTTGCTTTGCAGGTTTAGATTATGAATACAAAATATAAATCAACTAATAAATTATGATATATCATTATAGGTTAAGCTACCCAGCAGTATATAAAGTAGGCTAGTTAAAACTAGCCCCATGTTCACCTGCTGCATCATTAAGATGAACACAATAATGCATCACTAATTATAATCTAATAATATAATGTATATGATTCTTAAATGGGCCATTCTGCATAATGAGTGCTTTTACTGTTGGTACTTTAAGTATATTTTGATGCTAATACTTAACTTGAGTAAGATTTTGAATGAAGAACTTTAACTTGTAACAGAGGATTGTTTACACTGTAGTATTGCTACTCGTACTTGAGTAAAAGACCGGAATACTTCTTCCACCACTGGTCCACAAGATCACTCATTAGGAGGATGTTAAGTGAAGCATTTGGCCAGTAAAAGTCCTCCCTATTGATCCCTGTAAGCCTCAGACAATGTCCCATTGACTGAATTATCACAGCGACCTGCTTTTGGCTACATCAACCTCACACATCAAATGCAGCGCATCTGCGTGCTGGTGCCGATTTGTTTTATTTTTTTTAACGCACATGGACCATGCAAGTGGAGAGAAGAAGGGGAGACATAACTTCACATGAGTGATATGCAGACGTCTGCCATTCCCTCCCTCCATGCTTCTCTTAACTCATCCACCCCCCATCTGTTCATCCAAAGCACGGCACAATCTGGCGCACTGCAACCATCAGGTGCGCACACACACACATCCACACAGCCCCCGAGCCTTTCATTACCTCACGCACTAACTTTTAGTTCCCGTTTGTCTTTAAAATAAGGAAATAAGACATTTGGAGAAACTTGTATTCACAATACATCCTCAGACTAGACACAAGCCTCTAAGTCTTTCCCCCGGTATAGGCTAATAGACTGAGGCAGGGGCCAAAGTTGGTCCCGCTTAACTCCCCTATATATCGTTCCTTTATCCAGGCCTGATGTGTGAAACTTTATGTGCACTCCTCCTGACCTCCCCTGAATCCCGCTCCAGAATGCCAGTGATGGAAACAGCTCTAGACAAAAGTGGATGAGATTCAAAAGCAGTGAAAGAAGAATGAAAGAATGAGAGGGGAGGTGGGAGGAGTTTGGAGGGAAAAGGGCAGTGCGAGACTTTAAATCATCATTGGAAACTCATTAGAAAGCTGGCTGGGCCGGGCGGAGACTGCCGCACAGATTGCGCGCTCCCGAGCACAATACCGGTAATGAAGTGGAAGCTAGAGGGAGTGTCCCCGGACAGATTTCTTTGCACTAGTTACTCCACTGGCCCTAAAGTTTCCCCACAATCTGTGTGTGGTGTGTAAAAAGCAGCATTCATGAGCTGTTAACCGCTTTGTTTGTCGGGAGGAATTTATTCAAAGTGTTGCAGCTATCAGCGACAGATGGGATGGAAGGTGATGGATCGGAGCAGAAGTTAACTAAAAGAAAAAGAGATGGAGAAAAGAGAATAAACGTTTAATGTAACTGGACGTTATCAATCTGGTGGCATTCTGGTGCCAGTCCAAGCCTGCTGCTCCGTTCAGATCTGGCTCACTGTAGTTTACTTCCTGTTGCACCATTACATGTAGACTATTGGTCCCCTGTTGGCGCAATCAGAATGCAAAATAGTCTACCAACATGTCTATTTATTCTAGCATGATCAATTGTGTTGTTTTTCTTAAAACACGCATATTTACACTACAGTTTGGTGCACTTTCATCTAACAATCTTTAATTGAGACGCATTAACCGTCTAACAAGTTTATGTCACTGATTTAGGGACTGTAAGAAAATTATTAGGGGAGAGTTTTGTAATTTCAGTCAAGGGAAGGGTTCAAAGAAAATGTTAGGGATGCATCGAACCATTCCTTTTTAAAATCGTCAATTAATCGTATTGTCTATAAAATGTCTGAAAATAGCTAAACATTTTCACTAACTTCCAAAACCAAAGTTTTCAGATGTCCTGTTTTGTCTGACTAATAGTCCAACACATAAATATATAGGCCTACAGTTAACTATCATATAAAATTAAGAAAAGCATCAAATTCTCACACTGGAGAAGCTGGAACCAGCAAATGTTTGTTAAAGAATGATTTAAAATATGAATTGATTGTCAAAATAGTGGATCAGCTAATCCATTAATGTTTCAGATCTAGAAAATATTAACATTCCCTGGGAGGGCCTTGCTTTTTTTTTTTTCTTTTTTACAAAGTGAAACATAAGGTTCAGCCCCCCTCACAAATTTAATTTTCATACAGTCCCTTAGAGAATCTTAAGCCAAGCTAACTTAGCTTTAAAATAAGTTGTCACTTTTTGCCTTTGAGAAATAAAATTTTCTGTACCAAACAATTTATTAGTTCATGTAGATATTTCACTGTGAAATGTTATGACCTTAATAGAGTGCAAGACTCCGAGTTTCAGTCTGCATTTTTACCTTGTAAGGGCCACACAAAAGAGCCTAATTAACCTGCACACCACTTTGTCATGTATTCAATTTTGTGTAAGAGTTTAGGAATAATACAGGTTGAATGGGCGCATCAGCGCTCTGTAAGTGAAGCGCGATCTTCTCTTTAAGACTCTAAACAGGGGCCCTGACACGAGTTTCTCAAGGGTTGCACTCTCGAGCTGATGGGCGCATTCACTCCTAATCATTTTCATCAATAGTGTAAAGGATGAGGCCATTGCCCAGACGAGCCCTGGAGTGCGGTTCTCTGGTGGAGAGGCGATAATTGGATAATTAGTGCTGGGAAGCAATTAGGACTCTGTGCTTGTGATGGCACGCGAGTTAAGCAAAGGTTAGCTGGGGGGGGGGTCAGTGCGCTGATCGATTATCTTAGACCCCACCACCACACACACACACACCTCTCCTTTCTCACCCTCCTGCTCTCTCTCTCTCTCTCTCCCCCCACTTTCTCCTTCCACCGCTTAAGCCTATCTGGTGGACAAAAGAGACCAAATCGCCTATTTCCATCTCAATGAGTTAAGCCCCAACAAGAGGCAGGGATCTGGCGACCAGCTTCAGACCCCAAATACCCGGCGATCACTAGAGCAAATGGGACCACAATGCTGAAGAAAAGAAAGAAAGGAGGGGAGGGGGGAGAGCAGGGGGATCCTCTAAAGATAAATGTATATATGTTAAAGAAAATGCTAATATGCCCCGTGAAGAATAGAGGGGATTTCGGAGACTCTCTCTAATTCTGCTATTGTTGAACTCGCGTGCAGACGGGCGAGATTGACAAGATGATCACGTGAGGGAATAATTTTTTTTTAGGTGTGTGTGTCCTTCAGATGACAGCTTTGCTTTTGGGGGGGGGACAAACATTGTAAGAAAGTCTCCCCATGTCTTTCTAATGCACGCGCACGCGCAGGCGCAGAGAGTTTAATCCGCGAGGCGAGACCCAATATAGTGTAATTTGCTTTTGATTGCTCTGTCTTTCTGCGTGTGTGAGAGAATGCTGAGCGGTATTAGAATACCGCCAGAGTCCTGTGTACTCTAAACACATAAAGAAATGAGAATAAACACGACGATTCTCACACGGCGGAATAACACCAGCCCCGCAGTGAGCACATTATTACTATGGTTCAATAGCCTTCAATTTGGACAGAATAGGCTCTTCACAATGCTTTAGATTGAAAGAAGGATCTGCTGCGGCAACAAATTCCTTCATATTATCAGTGAGCTTTACTGCTACTTTGCACCCTCTATAAAGCATTTACTAATGCCTTATATATCAGCTATAATCATTAATAGGAACACATTTGCAGTGTTGACAGGCTGTGAAAAATGCCTTTGGCTGGTGTTTATCCTTTCCATTTGGTAATAATGCCGTTGTGAATGTTGGTAATGCACAAATAAAAGCTTAATCAGTTAATAAAAGCTAATAGTCCCTATAAGTGGTCATACAGTCCAATAAATCAAAGGGATTTCCCACAACCTGGCAACCCAAAAGTTGTTCCTAGTAAATGATTTATTAACCATTAATAACCCCATAGCTATATACACTCTTTATAAAGGGCCCATAGTTTTGCTGTGATGTCCTTAATTAATCACAGAATGAAGTCTCCTTATCGTTTTAGGACAGGCCTGACTGTGTCTAACTATGCAAGCTGCTTGACTAGATGTCCATTCAGGTGTCTCCTATTTGACTTTCTGTGGCAGATGGGTTCTTTATAGAACATGCCAACTGATATTAGCTTCTACTGCAAGGCAAGTGTTGCCCCTGAAAAAGCTGTGTGTACTGTGTATGTGTGTGTGAGGGAAGGGGGGGGGGGGGGAATAAGGAAGAGAGGGAAAGGGAGACTGAGTCCAAAGGGAAGAATGAGAAAATCTCTTAAAGAGCCGTGACGGGGCCCCGGTCGCTCTCTAAATGTATTTTAATAGGAGGGACCCTGATGTCCAGGCCAATTCATCTCCCATCTCCCTGTAATGAAAGGAGTCGTGGCTGGGACCGTGGCAGGTCTGGGGGAAGAGGGGGAGAATGGGGATGGCGGGATTGTACAAAGGCTGCATGTGGCTTTGCCTCATTATGCTGCAGTTAGGCAGAGGGCTGCGTGGAGGCAGCGGGGGTTAGGGCCCCCACAGACCCGCTCAGGGGCCACAATACCGGCATAGATGGCTGCAAGGGAGACCCTGCCACGCCATTATCCCGCCGCTACTAACGAGGTCTTCATACGCCTTTGATATAATCTCACTATTGAAATCCTGATAAATCCCCCCTGCGTTCACAGCCAAATCCCATTTGTAACGGGTTCGTGGAAGACTCTGTGAGTGCGTGCGTGACCGCCTGTGTGTGTGTGTGTGTGTGTGTGTGCCGTTTTCACCTGCGCCTCTCTGTTCTGGCAGGCGAGGCCAAGGAGAGTCGCATGTTAAACCGGGCCGTTACACTGGTTTTAATTAAAAAATCCCCTCTCTCGCGCACAAGACATCTGGTGAGCCGATCTGAGCTGAGACCGAATTATAATAAAATCAATGTTTAAGTGGATACAGTCCTTTTCTAGCCTTAGATATGATCTGATAGGCAAACAATTACTGGATTACAACACACTAGGGGGATGAATAATAAAAGACAGACCCAATTTATGGAATTTATTAATGAGAATAAAATGAGCACTAAAATGATGCTATTACCACCAGTTACACCATATTCTTTTGAATCTCTGCCATTATTCAGCATGTTAAGCTGTCTCAGCATTATGGGGCTATCAGAAGTCCATTATATGAAATCGTATCTGTCTGGGTGAGTGGATCAGGGCACTCTGAGGTTGGAGAAAGGGACAATTCACGTCATATTCTTGCCTGTATGGCGTTATTTTCCTATGAGAGGTGGAGAGGTCAGTGGGACAGCAGCTCAGCCTGCCAGTGACTGCTGTTACTCCAGTGGGTTACACAGGACACGTGCGTGGGGATCCAACCGAACAGTGTTTAGCATAAATCTCTTTACACTGAAAGTGCGTCTATAGGGTATAGCAACCTGAACAGATACTCCTATTCAAATGCTTTGTCCTCTAGCTCAGGGACACTGCGCATCTCTGTGCTCCCCCCATGTGTCGGTGCGCAGACTCATTTAACAGCCCGAGGAACATAAACAAGCAACTGAAACTATAGCTGTATTAAATCAAGCCCCGCGTTTAGCCCACATATTGGGTGCCAAGTTTCTCCGCACAGTCAAGGAATCTCTAAACAGGGTTTAGAGGTCTTTCAGAAGTCCCCCTTTTTTCCCCCCTCTCAAAGCCCGGATTGGTCACAGTGCAGCTCATTTGCATGCCTCGCCGTATAAACCCTCCTGCAGACACTGCAGCCCTCTTGCGCTGAGAGAGCAGCACACCTCAGTACAGAGAGAGAGAGAGAGAGCGGAGCGCATTCAGAGTGCGCATTGAAAGACATATGGAATATTTATTACAGGCTTTATACAAAAAAATAAACAGCCCCGGAGAGTCGGCAAGAGCGGGGGAGGAATAGCTTTTTGCAGGTGCGTTTTGTTTAAACTTTAAATCGGACTCAGTGCGGACAGTTTGCTGAATTTCAGATTATTTTGGAGTGAAGGTGTCAAGATGGGAGGAATAGGGTGGAACGGGCTGTTGGTACTGTTGTGCGTCTCTTTGGCAAGCCTGGCTGCTGTCACACAAGGAAAGACGGTGAAATATCAGACATTTGAGGAGGACGCACCAGGGACAGTGATTGGAAACTTGGCCAAGGACATATCCTCGACTGCCTCTTCTTCGGGGGGCACCAGGACCAATTTCAGGATGATGAAACAGTTCAACTCCTCTTTCATCCGTCTGAGGGAGAGCGACGGGCAGCTGAGCATTGGAGAGAGGATAGACAGGGAGCGGATCTGCAAACACACCCTGCACTGCCTCATCGCTTTCGACGTGGTCAGCTTCTCCAAAGAGCAGTTCAAACTCATCCACATAGAGGTGGAGGTCAAGGACATCAATGACAACTCCCCCGAGTTCCCCCGGAAAGAGTCGAGTCTGGAGATCTCCGAGAACACAGCGGTGGGCACGCGGATCCCGCTGGACTTTGCCGTGGATGACGATGTTGGGGCGAACTATATCCAAAGCTACCAGATCTCCGTCAACAGCCACTTTTCAATCGACGTGCTCAGCAGGGCCGACGGGGTTAAATATGCGGAGCTGGTGCTCATGAAGGAGCTGGACCGGGAGACGCAGGCTTCTTACGCGCTGGAGCTGGTCGCGATGGACGGTGGCAACCCGTCCCGCACCGGAACAACGCGCATCAACGTCAAGGTGAAAGACTATAACGACAACAGCCCGGTGTTCGACAGGAACAGCTTCTCCGTGGACCTGCCCGAAGACGCACCGGTGGGCTCCCTTTTGCTGGACCTGAACGCGGAGGACCCGGACGAGGGGCTGAACGGCGAGGTGGTGTACGGGTTCGGTAACCAGGTGCCCACAGAAATACGACAACTCTTCAGAGTCGACAGGAAGACCGGACGGCTCACCCTGGAGAGCCCGATTGACTTTGAAAGTAAGAACACGTACGAGTTTGACGTCCAGGCCACCGACCTGGGTCCGAACCCGAGCCCGGCCATCTGCAAAATTGTAGTGCAGGTGCAGGACGTTAACGACAACGCACCGGAGATCTCCATCACCCCCATGACGTCCATCACGGCGGGGATAGCGTACATCACCGAGGCGGCGGCCAGAGAGAGTTTCGTGGCTCTGGTCAGCACCTCGGACAGAGACTCCGGCGCTAACGGACAGGTGCACTGCACGCTGTACGGACACGATCACTTCAGACTGCAGCAGGCGTACGAGGACAGCTTCATGATTGTGAGCACCAGCCCGTTAGACCGGGAGAAAATCCCCGAATATAACCTCACAGTAGTGGCTGAGGATCTGGGCTCACCTCCCTTCAGGACCATCACTCAGTACACAATCAGACTGACGGACGAGAACGACAACGCTCCGGTGTTCAGTAAGCCGGTGTATGAGGTGGCGGTGGTGGAGAACAACGCACCCGGCGCGTACATCACCACGGTGGTGGCGCGCGACATGGACATGGGGTCAAACGGGAAGGTCAGCTACAAACTGGCGGACACATACTTCATGGGCTCCCCCATTTCCACCTTCGTGTCACTGGACCCCGCCAGCGGGTCGCTTTACGCGCTCCGGAGCTTCAACTATGAGGTGATGAAACAGCTGGAGCTCCGTATCACGGCCAGCGACGGGGGCTCCCCACCCCTGTCCGGCAGCGCTAATGTCTATGTGAGGATAGTGGACCAGAATGATAACGCACCGGTCATCACTCAGCCGGCTCTCAATAACGGCTCCGCTGAAGTCCTCCTGCCCCGGGACACGCCGACCGGCTACGTCATCACCCGGGTGGAGGCGCGGGATGCGGACGAGGGCGTGAACTCAGAGCTGTCCTACGGCCTGGCCACCGGTGAACCTTCCGTGTTCTCCGTTAACAAAGCCACCGGGGAGATATACCTCAACCAGGTGCTCAGCCACGACATAGACGAAACCCTAAGCGTGACCGTGACGGTGAGTGACAACGGGAGGCCCGCGCTCACCTCCACCGCCACGCTCCACTTCCTCATCATCGCGGGCTCCCCGCCGAGCGACAGGACAGTGTACCAGCCAGGCAGCGGGGACGAGGTGCACGCGCAGTGGGACCTGTCGGTGGTGATTATCGTTGTCCTCGCGGGGAGCTGCACGCTCCTGCTGCTCGCCATCATCCTCATCGCCACCACCTGCAACCGGCGCAAGCGGGACAAAAGCGGAGAGGACAGCGACTCGTACGGGGAGAAGGGCACGCTGGAGCGGGGCCGGAACCACGTGGCGGACAACCCGCTCCTGCCTCTCCACGGAGCCGGGGGAGAAGCGGGCTTTGACGGACAATCCTACAGCAGCCAGCCCGGTGGGTTCACCTCTGCTCACCCCGGGGGCAGCGACATGTGCTCGGCCTCAGAGGACGGCAGCGAGGTGCCCTGTGTGTATGACTCAGACAGCAACAGCAAACTCCGAGGGAATAAACACGAGGTGAGAGGCACCTTTGGGACATTGTGCTCAAGAGGTGTGGGGAGGGGAGGTGTAGGGTGGCGCACAACAATGAGCAATCTGCAATGTGCTCATCCAGCAGACACTAACCTCTGTTTTCCTTCTCTTCTCTCCTCCTGAAGGGCTACTCCACTCTGCCTGGCTACGGGAACGCCAAAGAGGCTGTAAGGCCCATCACTATCTGGAAGGGGAACTCTTACACCACCATCTCTGCCAGGGACCCGGCCTTCAGTGGCAAAGACAGTGGCAAGGGGGACAGTGACTTCAATGACAGTGACAGTGATGTCAGTGGAGACGCCGGCCTGAAGAAAGACGGGCTAGTGGTTCCTCCCATGGGCGGCCAGAATGGTAAGAGCAGGAACAATGGCACATTTAAATGGCTATATAAAATGATGTTGATGATCTATGTGTTATGCTTTGGTTCTAAGTCTAACTCCACCTTCATTTCTCCCTCTCTTCCAGCTCTGTGGGCTTGCACCAGCGAATGTAAGGTCTTGGGTCACTCTGATCGCTGCTGGAGCCCCTCAGCAGTAAGAGCCAACGCGGCGCCCTCTCCAGCCCCGACCCTCTCTTCCTTCAGCAACCTCTCCAAGACGGCCTCCCTGCCCCGGGACCCCCACCGTCGGGACAACTACTACCAGGCCCAGATACCCAAAACAGTGGGTCTGCAGAGCGTGTACGAGAAGGTGCTGCACAGAGAGTACGACTACGTCCTGGTCACTCCACCCAGGCCTGTGAGGGTTCAGGAGATCAGTGATATAACCATCCCCGTTTACACCCCCACCCCCACACACTGTCCCAACAATGACGTCTAAAACGGACATTGCGCACAGACACACACACACACACACGCACACACCCCTAAACTCACTCTCAAAGAAATGTATAGTGTATTCAAAGTTTTAATTTATGATTCACTGACAATGAGAATAATGTCACTTTTTGAAGTTATTTGTTGCTGTGGAGAGTGTGCACATATAAGTTTATATCCTAATATTTGTGTTTGTTTTATTGTAAACGCCACATTTGATGTCCATTCAATCACTTTGAGAAATTTTGTTGGACATGAAGAGTATCATATGCAAGTTTTGTAAATTCAGAGATTTTATTTTTTATAAAAGTAATAATTAAGCAAAGATATGTAAATATGAATTGTAATTATTGAGCTTTACGCACGCTGATTATTTAAAAGAAACTGTGCAGTCAGGGCCGATGACCCACAATGTGTCAAGATGATAACGATGTATGAAATTATTTGAATGTAATAAGACATTGTACAGATTTTTATCACCACAATATTCTGAGAGAAAATAAACTTTGAAATACTGTTCTGAAAATGGGAGCTATGTGTTTGTGGTGAGCAGGATGTCTGTGAACGCCTCGCAGGAGTATCAGTCAGGCCAGTCGCTAGTAAAAGCCAACAGGCGTCGCTGTTATTACAGTAGTGAGCCTCTGTCCTTGCAGCCCACCGAAGAAGGTCAGTTTAGCTTTTTTTCTTTTGTGAATACAATTTTACTGGTGAGATGCCAGAGCAGACGCCACATGCATATCAAGAGCGAAGTTATTCTCTCATTTTCATGGACGTAATAACTGCATTTTACTGCATAAGACCTGCATGCTAATACAAGTATTAAAGCTATGCTCAGGTTCCCATTACATAAATCATTACCACCTAAAATGTGCGCATAGAGGAGACACACATAATGAGACTGACTATGCGTAAAGGCGCATGTCTTGTTCGTCTAAAATAAATTATTTAATTAATTAATAAAAGCTTTCATGCATAAGAGGAAGTCTAACTAAGGAGAAGTTTGATAGGCATCCAAACACAGGTGATTTTTGTCAAAAAACATTAAGTCCTTGTGAATAGATCCTCCTGTTATCCTGTCAGGATGTTTTTGTCTATCTGCCAAATGCGCACGCCGCGCCCCTTACGTAATCCCCCCCACCCCCACCCCATTATCATTCATGGGTTCAGGGCATTTTTCAGAAAAGCAATGCAGTTCTGGACTCGGATATATAAATATATAGGGAAATAAGACCCAAGTCTGTCCCACAAGATGCCGCTTTTGCTGGCATGTAAATATACTGTCTCCAAGCTAGAGAAAACATGCGACATTCCGCCTGAGCCACCTTTGACCTGCAACAGTCTGTGATCTGAGGAGACAACCTCACCCTTTCTTCATCATTTTCTTAATTGCAGAATAGATCTTAGTCTATACCCACTGAGGTTGTCATAAAGCTTAATGATGTGAAATTCGGAGGATCATAGCAGGGATCAGACTCGCGTAAGTTACATGAGCAGCCTTTGCATTACAGCATACAACACCACCTGGCTGTATGAAAGCGCAGACGTGTGCATTCTCCCCCTGAGAGAGAGAGAAGTTAGTGGACTGGGGTTCCCTCAGGTGTTTGGCTCCAGTCATGGCCGGGAACTCAGAGAAAGTACCGATCGCCTCGGCGGGACCAGAGGACGTGCAGCAGTGTATGCCACCGGTGAGTTTTCATACAGACGAGTGCTGCTCAGTGTGGTCGGATTATACCCGGATATGGAGGTCTTTAATACTGTACATCTCTGGGGCCATGCAGTCAAGTGTTGTGTTACTGACCTTTCATATACTGGATAGATGACCATAAACCTACTCTGTAGTGACGGGAGTTATCTTTTGCAGGAATCTATTTCAGCAATCGTTGGTATAAATGGGTTGTCAGAAGGTTTTTTTTGTTGTTGTTTGATTGCTTTTACCGTAGGCCTACTCTGCCGTGGCCGTGAAGCCCACCGCCACCGGCCGCCTCCTGAAGGCCGGGATCGCGGTGCTCATCGCCGGGACCCTCCTACTGCTACTGGGGGCAGTCGGAGCTTTCTACTTCTGGAACAACAATGAAAAACACGTAAGACATTTTACTGTTTCTCTTACTTACACTGCCAAAAAAAATTGTTTTTCTAAAGGACTGCACGAAAAATGCTGGGAGTGGGGTCATAAAAGAGGGAGAGAATTGTCACTTTTCTTTTGGCATCCTACATTTAGATTTAGATTACAGGTATATGAAATAGAATTTGATATTCGACTTTCACTTGCTCCATGGTTCATAAGGGTGCACTTTGCCACATGCAGCGCACTACAGTTCAGTCTCTGTATCAGGGTTTTATTAATGTAAACATTGGTGGTGCAAATTAGAAGTTCCATTAAGATATTAACATTTAAATTGAGGTACACAATTAAACACGTACAAATTTAACACTGTTATATTATTTTGTCAATAGGAGTTCAAAGAAAGCATTAAAAACCCTGGGGAAGGCTTTTCTTTTTACAAAGTGAAACATAAGGTTCAGCCCCCCCTGGCCACCACAATCATTTTCACACAGTCCCTTAGGACTTTCAATCAAAAATCATATCAAATGAAGTCTGCTAGACAATTCCTTTGGTTCCAGTGTAGTTTCACTCTACTTTCAAAACTTTATCTAAAAAAAAGTGGCACAACCATAGAAGAAAACAGCTCTCATAATCACACCCTATAAAAATAAGATCACTAGATTAAAGACGTCCTTGAAACGAGCTGTTTTGAATTGGAGACAAGTGAAATTAATTTGTCAGTGGTACATTTTTTTTTTTACTTGAGTTTGAATTAAAAGAGACTCAGTATTGGAATAAAGTAGTTTTTCCAAGACGGATTTTTTTTTGCAGAGTAGGCAAACAGTAAAATGTAAAATTAAACACTCCAGTTCCATGGTGCAGTCTGCTTGGTGAATGGAGGCGTTGTGTGTTGGAGGATCCTGGCAGGGTGGAGAGGGGGTGTGGGGGGTGTGGGGGGGGGACTCTTTGGTCCGGCTGATGCTCCAGGGGCAAGAGGTGGAAGAGATGAGAGGGAAAATGTAGCTTTCTGAGTGTTTTTTTTCCAATATGAAGTTAGAAAATGCTATTAAGCCATGATGATACAGCTCTGTAGAAGGGTCATCATCACCCAGAGCTGCGCGGATTGTATTGTATTCTGACCAAGTCTGAATGAATGTGTGTGTCTGAAAGAGAAATCCTGAAAAGAGAGGTCGTATGTGTGAGGAAAAGTCATAGGGTAAGATTGGAGAAGGAGGGTGAGTGTTGACAGAGCGAGGGCTGGGGGTGGGGTGACTCTCAGGACTCTCATACCTTACATGCCAGTCTGAAACCTTGTGTGTGTGTGTGTGTGTGTGTGTGTGTGCAGGTCTACAATGTCCACTACAGCATGAGCATCAATGGCAAAGTAGAGGAGGGTACAATGGAGATCGACACGGCCAATAACATGGAGAGATTCAGCACCGGCAGCGGGGCAGACGAGGCCGTGGAGGTCCATGATTTTGAGATTGTGAGTTGGATCTAAAAAAGAATCAAAACTATCAGGAGGTTCAGGTAAAAGCAGCAAACCAGACTCATCCACACACTGCTCAGTACTCTCTGAGCAATTTGGAAGAAGAAGTTGGTCAGACTTGTTGAAACTTTTAAGACCCTTGTGGGGAGATTGGCTCATTGCAACAGCAGAGAAATTAAGAACAAGTAGACGTGTTATCTCCCTTTGGGCCAATCAGTGTCAAGATGCATCGTCCCTCCAATTTTCATTAAACGCGGACTGGTGGTTTTTGACCTTTAATTACAGCACCCCAATCAGACTAGCGAAGCAGCAGTTTTGGCCTTTTAACTATTAAAATTTTGACCTTTAATCATAGTGTCCCTGTGAGTGTAATTTTTTAATCTAGAATATAGTGCCAAAATGCAGCTTGGCCCCAAAATCAGCTGTGTTATTACATTTGATGTACAGCTCTTTAGTCCCAGAGACCTGCAGAGTGCTGAGGACAACACAACAACTGCAGTAGTAATGAGTTCTAACTTCCAACTTTTTTGTTTGCCCCCTTTCCTTCCTGACCTCTCCAGGGGATCACAGGGATCCGGTTTTCAGGAGGAGAGAAGTGCTACATCAAGACCCAAGTGAAGGCTCGTCTGCCTGATGTGGAGGCTCTCAACAAGGATTCCATGACATTCGACCTGGTGGGTTGGTCTTGTCTGTCTTATATGTCCTGAGAAAGCATGTTTTCTCAACACTGTAATGTGATTTTCAGGGAATTCATCAATAGCCCCTTCCCACTGCAGGAACCTAACAAACTGAAACCTGGGGCTTCCCGTAACCTGAACTTATATGGGACATTTTGGGAAATACGCTCATTTGCTTCCTTGCTTAGCTTAGCATAAAGACAGGAAACGTGGGGAAACTGCTAGCTTTGCTCTGGCCAAAGGTAACAAAAGCCACCTCTAAAGCTCACTAATAATAAACACGTTAATATCTTGTTTGTTTTATACAAAAACCGAAGTGTAAAAATGACAATTTGTGGGTTTACAGGGCGCAGTGACTGTCTCATAATTAACGGACAAATTGACAGTGCCATCAGTCCTCTCATCTAACTCTTGGCAAGAAAGCGTATAAGCGTCTTCCCCAAAACATCAACTATTCCTTAAAGAACCTTGTGAGGCTTTGGTACTAAGTTCTTCCTTGTGTTTCCTATATATTTCACAAACTGGGATGTCAGTGTCCAGCACGTTGAACCACTCCTAATTTTTGGATTCCACCCAGCTGCACACATTGTGATCCTTTTTTCTCTGTAACTTTCTTTAATCTTTTCAGTATTTCCCTTTACTGGCTGTGTGTTATCCCAAATGCTAAGAAATTGTATGGTAAACCTCTTTATTTCTAACCACTGATTATAGTCTCCTCTCCCCAAATACTGATGAGGGCTTGGACATCTTTGTTTGTACAAGCACTCTCCATTGTTCATTTATTTTTTGAAGTATTGGTTGTCCTGGTGGACACAGATGCAGTAGTAAAATGGTCAGCAGCAATGTCTGTTTTCTCTAGCACCACCAGCAGGTCAAAGTTTTTACTCATCCAGTGAAATATCTCAAAATCTACAGGATTGATTGGCACAAAATACGGTACATATGTTCATGTCACCCACAGGATGAAATGTGATAACTTTGGTGATCCCTTAACTTTTCCTGCACTGGTATCATCAAGTCTAAATTTGAATTTGTCCAATACTTTAGTTTATGACCAAATTCGTGCAAAACTTTCCCATTAGCCTCAGCTAAACTTTGTATTTAGTGCTAATTAGCAAAACTAAGATTTTGTAAACATTAAACCAGCTAAACATCCGCATGTTAGCATCGTGTGAGTACGTTAAGTACAGTTACTTAGCTGTTTGATTAATCAGGAATTGGTTGGACAGTTTGACCACTTACCTTCTCGAAAAGCGCTGCAGAGAATCTGTAACAAAATCCATGTATTACAACTTATAACACTTAAATTGTTGTAGCTAGAGAAACTTTTTATTAACGACTTACTAACATTTAGTAACTGCAGAACTGACAGCATATGACTCTTCCCCATTTATTTACGACTTCCTCACTTTCTAATAAATCATCAAATGTTAGTAAAAAGATACACGTTAGTAGGTCATTAATAAATGGCTATGAGTTTTTCCACTAATAACAAAACAGCTTAAAAGAGAAAACAAGTTATGCCAGAGATCAAGCCTGCTAACCCAAACAGTGTTCTTAAAAACAGCTTATTACTGATTTATAAGGCAATAATAACATTTTAATTCGGCCATTTATAAAGTCAGAAGTTAGAACTTATAAACCCTTTGTTAAGTATTAATTACTGCATTTTTTGCTGCACTTTAGAGATACACTACAAGTTCTAACTCTGGATATGAAGCTAGTGTATGCTGAGGTAATCACCCAAGCTAATGATCTACCAGAAGCACATGGGTAATTTCTGTGTGTGGGTTCCCATCACTTCACAGCTTGGTGGACTCTATTAAAATAAAAAAACACAACAGAGGACTACACTGAACATACCATATGTGCTTGTGTGGATTGCAATCACAACACACCAACACCACCGCCTGTGACTGTTCAATGGAGGCTGCCTGATAATTAAAATCATTTAGCTCTGCATAAGCCTCACATCCACATAAATCCACATCACCAGATTTGCCACTGTGATCGCGTGTGTGCATGCAAAACACACACGCGCACAGACACACACACTCGCACAATTAATTATCACGCAGGGCTGCTCCTATCGCCTCTCTCTGCCTCATAAAAGATCATTTATTTCACGTTTGTGCTTTTGTGTGTGTTGGTGTTATTGCCTCTCTTTGCCTCATAAATGATCGTTTGGTTCATGTTTGTGTGTGAGAGTGAAATTGTGTGTGTGTGTGTGTGTGTGTATGTGTGTGGAGAAGGGAGATGTTGTTATAATGGTTGCTGCAGGCTGGTCATTTGCTATAATTTAGAGTGATGGCAAATATGGGTTAGATAAGCGAGCACACACAGATACACACACACACACGCCACAGTCGCCATCCAGAGAGAGTGGGTCAGATAAACTCTTATCAGTCGAGCAGTGGAGAGGGACCCCCGCTTTTTATTTGTCCCTCCAGCAAATCATTTGAGCTGGAGAGGGAAAAAAAAACAGCATTTCTGAAAGGTTGGAGGATAACATTCCCTAAACATGGCTGTGGCCAGTGCAGTGCAGGCCTCAGGAACAAATGCCTGTGGGCAAAATCATCCCAGCAGAATTCCCCCTTTTACCTGCAGGGTGTGGATACAGGAGTATGTATGTTTACACAGTCTCTCCTGAGAGAAAACCTCATTAGTTTATCTGCAGAAACCTGCACATTTAGGCCATCCAATCTCTCCTTCCCTTCAGGTCTTGATGAGTCTTGACATTGTGTATACAGCTAAATGTAAGCGCAAAGGGAATCTGTATACTTAAGCCTCAAGGGCTTCCTTTTTATGGCTTGATTTTACGTTGTTATAAGGAGCATTAACAGCAACAGCATTAATGCAGATTAGACTCGGACGGGATGCAAAGACTGTGGGCTATTTAAAGGGGAAGGTTACAAGGTCTATAAACAAGTGTGATGTTGCGCCTTCAGCAGCCGGGGACGTCTTTAGATGTTGTTGTGATGTTTGTTGACTTTTGCACTGGGTTATCAGCTCACCTCTCCTCACTTTCTTCACCCCTGAAGGAAGACGAGGTGATGCCGGCCAAATTTGAGGACGATCTGATCTGGGTGGCGGCTGACACTCCCCTCTCGGACTCCGCCTTCCTCAGCAACAAGATCAAGGACTTGTGTGGAGACCTGCCAATCTTCTGGCTCCGTCCCACCTACTCAACCAGTAAGCAATCAGACACCTAGAGGTAAAGATATGAAAATGTAGATCCAAAGAAAACAAAGCAAAACACTTTTTAAGGCTATGTGAGTTTTATTCTTCCACAAAATAAAGAGGACATGGGTCAAACAGATTCAATCATTTCCATTTAACATTGCAGTTGTTTAAGCCACAGAAAGAAAAACAGGCTTACAAGAAAAGCAGAAGTCCTTTTCAAGTTTCCGAGCTCCTGAGTGTACAATTTTTAGCACGCTGGGAGGTCAAAAGTTCTCAAAACACAATCTGATTCTACTTCATCTGAGGACTTCAAAATGCTGCCAGAGAAACGGCTGTGCAATCAGGAGCCGAGCCACATTAGTGCCACTCTACTCCTAAATTTGGTGTGCTGTCAGATACTGAGGCTGTGATGTGTGCAGGCGGACAGAGGAAGAGGAGGGCCACCCCCCGCCAGCGCCGCCAGTCAGCCGGGGCCTGGGAGGAGGAAGAGGACGTGGAGGCAGAGTTCAACCCGGAGAACCCCTACCAGGTGAGTCACACAAACAAAGCTCACACATTCTTCTTCTCCTGTTTGTGTTCCCGTCCCACTACAGCGCCTGCGACTGTCCGTTCAGATCTGAGGGCTACCTGAGAGGGCTTTTGCCGAGGAGAGTTTCTCACAGCTGTGCGAGCGGCAGCAGATGCCGGGGTCACGGCGGAGGGGCCCCGGGTTGTCACTGCAAATCTGAGTGCATGCGTGGGTGTGTTTTCTGTGCATGCATTTTCTGTGTGAGGCTGTCTGAGCCTGTCCAAAGCTTTCCTTTCAGCATTCAGCCTGTATGAATAATTCCACAACTCCCCCCACCCCCGTGGCCCCGTTGCCCCGTTGAACACACACAGACTCCCATACATAGACCCCACCCCATGCCCTCCATCCTCACCCCTTATTTTGGGCCCCATTTTTCCTAATCCCTCTCCCTTCCCACTCCAAGCATCCCCCAACCCCTGCTACACACTCCTGACAGCCACAGAGGGGGGTAAACGGCAAGCACGACGTTGAAAAAGAAAATATTTGACAACAAAAACCCACATCTGACAACATCCCCTCCTCCTCACCCCGCCTGTCGGAAATCCATTTTTAATTGGTTTGAAACGAGCCTTCTCCGCTGCTAAAGATGTACAGCATCACATGAACAAACACTGCGTACATGTCTGACCGCTGTCCTCTGTCTCCTCTTAGAGAGGTCTCGAGGGCGAGCAGGGCACCATGAACATCGACCCCATGCTGGACCACCAGGGCGTGTGCTGCCACGAGTGCCGCCGCAGCTACACCCACTGCCAGAGGATCTGCGAGCCTCTGGAAGGGTACCACCCGTGGCCATACCACTACCAAGGCTGCAGGGTGGCCTGTAGAGTTATCATGCCCTGCAACTGGTGGGTGGCACGCATTCTGGGTCTGGTGTAGGCGCCCCCCGCCGCCCACCTAGGAGATGGTAGAGTCCAAGAGGGAAGAAACTAGGGGAGGGATGGGGATCCAAGGGAGGGGGAAAAGTTTAGGAACAGGAGATGGTGGCTTCTTATCATCATCTCCTGCAGTTACCTGTTGGTCTGAGCAGATTCGTAATCAGTTACCATGTCCACACATTACAAATGCATGCTACAGAATGCAGGACAGACATGATGTCACATGTAAAGGTGCGCTGCTCCCTGCACAGCTTGTGTTATTAAAAATAACAAACCTGCTATGGATTTAGACCCTTCTGAACTACAGCACAACATGCTGTCAGGAGAACAGAGGTTATGATATAAAACATCCAACAGACCCGACTTTCAATTAAATGCATTGACATCTACTGACACCGGCATTGATTTCAAATATGTATAACACCACCCATTTATCTATAGGAAAAGTAAGCTTGTATTTATAGAGCTGGCAATCAATCCTTTGCTTTCATTCTTTGCTTTTTGATGTAAATAAATGTATAGGGTGCTTCAATAGCAGTCGGCTGGCTTAAATAGCATCCATTGTTTGTTTAACTTGTCATCAGTCTGGTGAGAAATATTTTTGACTCGTGTTTCTAACCTTCCCTTTCCTATTTAGTCCTCATGAGTAGTTCTCATTAAAACAATGTGCTGTACACGCTCTCTCAGAAACTTTCATCTAAATGTATTTTCATCTGCATTGAAGAAGCTATCTCAAAGTGCAATATCACTGAATAAAGTTTTTTAAGTAAACTTTAAAGCGTCACCCTGTTTTGGGTTTTTTTAATGACCCAATGACTTCATATCCTATTTGTAAACACATATTGCTTCTAACTTATCGGGTTTACTTGGAAACCCCCCCCCCGCACACTTTTCAGTTTTGAGATGTGTCACATCTGCTAGCTGCTCCAAAGGGATGAGCAGAATGAAGTTTCCAGAGTTCTTTAATGTTTGAGAGTTGCAGCTCTAGAACTCTTTAATGAGACTAAAGACTCTGTAGCCGTCACGCTCCTAGATCTTACCCACGATGCAAAGCGCTTAGCTCCTTTTGATGTCACAGAGCCGCCTCAGGCAGGGGTAGGGGGTAAGGATGGGGGCGGTGTGTTTGTGTGTGTGTCAGGGATAGTGGAGGAGTGTGTGTTTGTGAGAGAGAGAGAGAGAGAGAGTTCCATCCAGAGCCACAAACGGGCGTTTGATCGTCACGAGAGATGAAACGATGTGTGATGACTTTAACACTTAACTCGGTGTGAGAGGCTTGATGATGCGGTTAGGAGGCTGATCCATATTAATGCTCTCTTGCAGCGGCAGGACGCCTCCTCACAGTTACAGCTGCCGCATATATGTGGTTGGCGAACAGGGGAGGTGTCTGCTCTCCCACATCTCCGACTGTAAATCACCCCTCTACCTCAGGGCTGCATCCCCGCCTGCTGCTGGCCGTCTTGATACCAATCGAACCACGATACGTGAAACCATATCCTCAAGCTGTCAGCCATATCTGAACTGCCTGCACTCCTATCAGTGACGCCACATTTCATTCCTCCCAGCACATAATCACAGAGCATAGGTCCCCGTCATGATATATTGCTGTATATTGATGTTCAAACCTGTCCGACACAGTTTACGGAGACAGTAACGCCATAAAACACGGGACAAAGTTTGTGAGCCAAACAACAAATCTTTTATTTACACTGAAGCTTGAATCACATTGAGGGAACGGCCGGGTGCTAAGCCACTGGCTGACATTTCATACACATTCCAGACAAGTCAGTTTGCAGAGTATTGCTGTTGACTTTTTACTGAGTGTACAGGGGGGGAAAAAATCAGTCACATCTCAATTGGTTCTTATTTTTAACAACTTTACATTTTTATACAAGTCATAAAAGGCTCCCAAAAAGAAAGGCTGTGGGCGTTTGGGAGAGAATCCAGGAGAGCAAAGAAGAATGATGCTCTCAAACCAGATCTGAAAGTTGAATTGGAGCATTTCAGGTCTGTCAGTCATATCTGAATCCAGACCTTTTGAGTCCATGGACCTTTAAAAATCTGGTAATGTAACTTAATCAAACTGATTATTCAAATTAACTGAGCCCATCTGGTAGCAAGTTAATGCATAGAGTAGGCCATGAGCGGTTTGGTGGAGTGAAAGTGGGAACACAGAGGCTCCCTGCACTTAGTGAAAACACCAGAGCAACAGCACAACTGTGGGGTTGGGAACAAGAGAAAGAAGGAACGGCCACGGAGACTGCAGAGCAACGAGGACTCCCACTGGAGTTCAGGTGGACAAATGTGATGAAGGACAAAGTCAAACAGAGGGGAGAAAGAGAAAGAGGGAGGGAGGTCCTCAGTACTTCTTGAACTCTGCGTCGTCCGGTGGGCTTATGTCAACTTTTCTCTTGCCCACATCTTTCCAGTTGGTGCTCAGGACTGTACCACCTGACTCCATCTGCGCAGGGAGGAGAGGCAGGGGGAGAAATCACGTCAGTGGAATGATCCGTCCTTTCATTAGTACTGTAGTTATGCAACACCTTCTCTCTGCTTAAAAATGCTTAGGGCTTAGATAAGTCCACTGCAGCATCATTGATTGCATAAGTATTGATGAACACGGAGGATTTTTTTGGACCAGCAACTAATTTTTCATTTTCATTTGCTTGATATTTCATAATAAGCTGAAAAGTCAAATAATTCAAAATGCTGATTTCCATATAAGCTGACCTTTATTCTCCTAAAGGTCCTCTCTTCCAAATGCAGAAATGACTACTCCACATGAATGTTAAAACACCATCAGCTTTAGTTTGTATCTCAGAAATGACAGAAAAACATTTTTCAAGTGTACCGTTGTACTCTGACATCACGAGGTCATAGTGTTGATAACACAGAATGCTGACTCACCCCAATCATCAATCAACATTTAGCTGTAATCATACACACATCCTTCCGTACACAGAAATGCACTCTTACAGAAGCTCATTAACTAGACAATCTGTTACTGCTGCATCAGTCCACACTGCATGTGTTGTATTCCTTTCAATTACAATTATGTGTGTGTTAATAAAAACTAATGTAGCTTTACTGTTTTTGCGCTTTAATGAAAATGAAAATTCTGTATTTTTTAACCTGGGTCTTATTTTCATAATTCTGACTATGGGTCAGACTAACTGTACAATTCAGAAAACGCGACTGGCAAAACAACATATGTGTCGGGACAACTGCAATGTCCCAAATGGATGTTTGGATACACGCGTGAGGCTGTTGGTCGCTGTCAGTTCAGGGTGTGGGCATGCTAGAGAAGGTTTGTTTACAATATTATTTTCTTAGGAAATTCAAAAGAACAAGAGGAAAACTTTGCCGCAAAGAGCGGCAAAGAAAATCTACTGGATGAAAAGACAGAAGCTTACTGCAACAAACGACCAGCCCTCCATACGGTAAGCAACAGCGATTACAACCTTTAGCCATGCTAACAGCGTGGCTCTAGGGATGGCAATGTCGGTGTGTTGGTCTGTCCACTACTTTGCTCCAGACTGAAATAGCTCAACAACTACTGGATGGATTGCCATGAAATTTGGTACAGACATTCATGGTCCACTCAAGATGAACTCCAGTCAACATTTAAATTTGTTTAATACTTTGGTATTTTAGTGCTAATTAGCAAATGTTAGCATGCTAACACGCTAAACTAAGATGGTGATATGATAAAGATTACACCTGCTTAGCATCAGCATTGTCAGCATCATGTATGTGGTTAGCATGCTGAAGTTAGCATTTAGCTCCAAGTACCGCTGTGCAGACTAGCAGAGCTGCTAGCATGACTACAGACTCACAGTCTTGTTGTAATATCTGTTAAACTTGTTTGAAGTAGAATCATGCTGTATGTGAAATTCTAAGTATATAATGTTTGTTATTAGTACAGGTGAATACGTAGTTTGCTAGTTAGCTAACCAAACAGCAAGCTTGCTTAGCAGGCTGGTTGCCCAGGTAGATCCCTATGCAGTTAGCAAAATAGCTTCTTTCTTTCTTACTTTCTGAAGGCTAACTTCTCTGTTGCTTTGTTTGGACTCCAAGATAAGTGTTTAAAATAATTTATGTAACATGTACGTTTATTTAGAAAGCTTTAGGAAGCTAGCGCTGCTTCCCCATACATACGTTGTTTTGCTGGAGTTGAGCTTCCCACATCTCTAACAGATGGAGAGTGCAAAGTTAGCATGACCCATTGTCAGAACGTCCACAATTATGAGAAGACCAAGGATCCTTGTGTGTGCAAAAATAGTTGGCTACTATGGCACTGCGGTTTAAGTGATTATTAGCAAAAAAAAGACAGATCACTTAAGTGTAATACTTACAAAGGACTTGTTCATGGCTCGCTTGACCTCGTCTGAGCCGTCGCAGTAGATCTGCTGGAAGAGCTTGTTGAGCGCTGCGTCTCCCTCCAGCTTCTCACTTTTCTCCTCCTCGCTGATCTCCACCACCATCTTGTCCCATTTGCAGGCGTAGTGGGATGATGATGGGTACTGATCTGATGAAGAAGGAAAACAGTGTTAAAAAGGCCACCGTTCATATAGTTTCAAGAAGCATTTGGAGCTCTTCAATCACTGTAAAGAACTGAAACAAATAGCGTATTGCTTTTGTGAAATAGTACAAGCGTTCATAAATGTTTCTGACATTTTAATTGAATGCAGTTTAATACCTTGACTTTAATCATCTAATCACACCAAGATGTATTAACGGAATTCATTCTGCTCACTTTGCTACTAAATCATACAACTCAAGATGATGAAGGATCACATTGTGATTTGATTTCTATATTTTCTGGATGAAATATGCCCACTATAATCCCAACAAGAGATGAAGAGCAGGAAATGTAATCCAGACGCAGATTTACATAAATACAGTACCAGACGCACAGTAGACATATTCAGGCCAAGTGCGGACATACGGCTACGTGATCCCATAAAATCAGATGTCAAATATCATGTTTAAATGTAACAGTAGTCCAAGTTATAAGCAGCCACTTACAAACAGGGCGTCCTGGAGGCTGAGTTGGTTGCATGGAAAGGATAGTTTGGCTGCCCACTTAACTTTTACTCCCACTTCCACACACACACACACACACACACACACTTACATAAGTAATTAATCCTGTCAGTAATAAGAATGTGTGGGCTAAAATACTGAGTCATATCTTGCTGTCATACCTTTCCCTCTGCCTGCCTACTTTCGCCGTCAGACTAATGAAAGACTCCAGCAGGGCTTGACTGCCCACTCTCATTTTAGCGCAGAACAGATAAACACAGGAGCTTATATTGATCTTTGCAGAGAGAGAGAGAGAAATAAGAAGCGGGTGAGGGAGAAAGGGAGAGACAGAGAGATGAGAGCAGAGACAGGAGGACAGTTGGGGGAAAAAGAGCACAAATGCTGAAGCTGTGGACTGACTAGGATTGAAGTGTTTGATGTTGGACTCCTGCCCTTCTCCCTCCAGCTTCTCCCATCTGATGGCATCGGTCTTCTTCATCTTGAACTCCACCTGACAGAAGAGAAGGAGAGAAGGGGCGATGGGGAGAAGGAGAGGGAACAAGGGAGATAACAATGTTTAACAAAATACTCTTTTGTGGCGCGCGGGACAAAAATAACGCTTCCATTAGAGCGACACCTTAAAAGTACAGGAGATCAGATCATTACTGAGGCCAGAGAGACTGTCTATTCAGAGCCGATGTCAACTCAGACTGCTAGTGTGTGTTTATGTGTGTGTGCGTGTGTGAGAGAGAGACATCAGGGATATGCGGGGGCACAGCTCAATCTCAAACCTCACTGACAGACATACTGCACTAACGAGATGCCTGTCAGCCAGAGGGGCCAGTGTGAGAGACAGAGCGCGCGGGAGGGAGAGAGGGAGAGGGAGAGGGAGAGGGGTGGGGGGAGGGATCCTAATTCCACACAGCAGCATCTGATCCAAATCATTACACCAGGAGAACATGGGAGAGGAGGAAAACAATGAGGGGAGAGAGGACATGGACACACGCTTTTAACATTGAGCTGCATTGACAGGGCACATACCAGCGAGACACGCAAGCTGCAGCGCCATGTCCCCCTCCACACCCCCTACCACCCATTAACGGTATGTCTGTTTGATATGTGTGCATTCGAAGACAGCGCTGGTTGTGTCAGTGCAATTAAGGAACATTTCTGCTCTGCTGGGCGATGTGATGATTCATTTATGAGGGTGCCAGAGGAGAAGAAGGAACCAAGTAGGTAGTCAAGGTTAGAGACGAGGAGGCAGAGAGGCTGACTGGCAGTGAAGCGTGAGTGAGGGGAGCAGATTGAGGGAAATAAGACAGTATGATCGCTGCTACCTTCTCCGCCGAGGTGAAGAACTAGTGCGAGTAGCAGTGCACTGATAGACCGCATTGGTACGTGTCAGCGCTTTCTGGCCCACAGAGGGCCTTGTGCACAGCGAGGCATCTGTGCAGTGTCCGAAATTAACTTTTTGGTTCACCTGAAAAGGGGCCGGGAAACTAAAAAAAAGAAGATCTGTGCTGAGAATACAGATTACTGCCCAGATAATTCACAGCCATCCTTCAAAGGAAAATGTCTGCTAACTTTTTTGCAAGTTTGTGCATACACCTTTAAATGTGGCCATTTAGAACAGTTATAAACACGTTTGCCTTCCAACTAGTTCTTTCGAGCATAAGCCAGCCCTTACAGTAAGCACACTGTACATACAGGGAGTAAATGAAAAAAGACTTCGATCAGAATATCGATGGGACAAGTTAGTTTGGGTGTCCAGGGTTCTGGAGGTAAAAGTCCAGTTTGTTTTATGCATAGACACTAGCTGTGTTTCCATTCAATTGTCAAGCCAATTTTATGCAAACTTTTGAAATGTCGCGTAGGTGTGTTTTCATCAACTGGTTTGAAACAAGGTTGCCAACTGACAGAGCACAAAAGCTTGGATTTGAACGAAACTCTCCGGGCTGAATCATCAATACAAAAGATGAGCAACCGTTTTACAAAATATCTGTCTCTTTAATAAAAATCAAAAGGTATAAAAGGTACAAGCATGTGTGCATAAAAATGATGAAAACATCACCAAGCTAAAATAATTCTGTTGTGTGCACCGCTAACAGCAAGCAGAAAGTAAAGTTTATGTTAATAAAACATTCAGCAGCTTAAATCAGTTGTGATGTACTGTGTAGTGCTGCAACGATTAGTTCATGGTTGCCTTCAAAGGGCCGGTTGTAAATGTAAGACTATAATGTATCTACTTGTTATCATATTGCCCATGCATTCGATGTATTATTGGTTTTAGTAATAACTTCATAATTAAAACCTAGCTCAACAATTTGTACACGTGTACAATTTATTAAATGAAATATAGAAAGTGGTTTATGTAACAAAGTCAAAATACCAATATGGTTTGTTTCAGTCTTGGTAGCCTTATTACAGCCCACAATGAAATACCCTATACAAATGGTTATTTTCATGTGTGCATAACAATACTGGTAATGTCGGTGCTTTTGTCCACAGCTAATGAAAATGCCAGATAACTGCTTGCTTCTTCAGCCAGCTGTGTCGTTAGATTTCCCGCTAGCTCCCTGACTTGGGCTGCAATAGTGTTTCTTGACAAGCTGACATTGTTAAAAGCCTGTTTCTGGTCAGGGCACACTTGTTCCACTACCTTCAGCATACACTGCTTTAAAAATGCACCTTCTGAAAAACACTTTGACGATCGTGCGATTTCTTCAGCCACAACAAAGCTGGCTTTCACTGCTGCATCATTTTTTGCTGTAACTTTCACGAACATATTCTGTTGAGAACGCAGGCTGCCTTTTAATTCTTGGACTTTCTGTTGCTTTTCTTGGTGGCTAAGGTTAGCATACTTGGCTCTGTGTTTGGTGTCAAAGTGCTGCCGTAAATTCTATTCCTTTGGCACTGGCACTGCCTCGTTAAAAATTAGACATACCGGCTTGTCTCTATTAAGGACAAACATGTATTCGCTTTCCCATCGCTCATTAAATTGCCTTCCCTCTGCATAAACTTTCCTTTTATTTTGACATTTTGCTAGGCTGCTACTATTAACGTTACTAGCTACAAACATTCAGGTAGAGTGCCACTGCTGGAAACAGCTAAATATGATATTGAGACGCTATCCAGCGTATACTGACATCTAGCGGCTAAATGCCTTCAGTGCGCAGCTAACAAAATCGGGATGCATTTTCGGACATGTAGTTTATGGACACTGCACTTCCGTAAGACAACACAGAATTGTATTGCGCAAATTATATTCTTTGCATGCTCTCGCGGGCCACATAAAATGAGGTGCCGGACCGGTTTCAGCCAATCAATCAATCAATCAGTCGATCAACAGAAAATTAATCTGAAACTTTTTTGATAAGTGATTATTCATTTTAGTTGTTTCAATGGTTTCAGCTTCTCATTGTAAGTATTTGATGCTTTTCTTTGTCATATATGAAAGTAATCTGAATATCTTTTGGTTTTGGACATTTGGTTGAATAAAAAAAGCAATTTCAATACATCATCTTGGGCTGTTGGATATTACAACAAGCATTTTTAACTGTTTGCTGACTCTAAACATCGAGGTGGTAATCTGCAGATTCATGGATAATGAAAATAATAGTCAGTTGCAGTCCTAGTACCATGCTACATGACCATTGGTGTGGTCACAGGTATAACAGCTCACACCTGACCACCTCCAGCTCTGGTGGGCTCTGGTGTAATACTTTCCAAACCATAGAGGCCTGTGAAGCTGATTGGACTTTGTCCAAAATCCAGTGTGGACTGAAATAATAAACAGAACATAAACTTATAATATTGTTAAATGGTCCAGGATACATCAGTGTATCCTGGACCATTTAATGTATGTATACAATTGTTTTGTTTTTTTTGACAGATGCACCAGGAATCTGGGCACAGATGCTCCTTTGAGCTCCGTTAGGGGTCTCATGATGTTTTGAAGACCTCAGTACGTATCAAAATGCTGATTTGCCAGCTCTAATGACAAATACTGCTAATTGGCGTTAAGGCTAATACTAATAATACATTTGTGAAGGATTATAGAAAGTCAGAGGCAGAGGCATCATCTTAAAATGTTGCAGCCGGTGTTGCAGGTGCCATTAATGGTCTTCAATGTTTCTGTAGTGTGAAGTGCAGCAGAGCTCAAGCTGCCGCTCTGTGTGTGTCAAAGTGTGTGTGCTTCTATGCGTGCTCCTGGGCCATACAACATTAATCTGCTGCCACATCTGTGTTTCCTGGCTTTTAAGGGACATGGCAGGCCAGGCGCCGGGTGTGCGTCTCTCTGTGTGCGATTCTGTGTGTGTGACAGGCCAAGTCATGGTTTGTAAAAGGGATGTGACAGCAGTGCCACATACAGGGGCCACCACCCACGGGACCCCAGAGGGTGGACTATACAATACTGCACTACAGACCCACATGTGGACACACACACGCTATTTACAGAGGGGCACTGGGGTCCCGTGTCACTTGTCACATGTGTTTGTAACCATCCCCCCCCCCCCCCA
>LKNJ01001010.1:113749-177899 GCA_002120245.1 Maccullochella peelii
GAAAACGGGACTCATCAGACCAGGCCACCTTCTTCCATTGCTCCGTGGTCCAGTTCTGATGCTCACGTACCCATTGTAGGTGCTTTCAGAGGTGGACAGGGGTCAGCATGGGCACCCTGACCAGTCTGCGGCTACGCAGCCCCATATGCCACAAACTGCCACCTTTCTATCAGACACAGCATTAACTTTTTAGCAATTTGAGCTACAGTAGCTCTTCTGTTGGATTGGNCCTGACCCGTCGAGGCATGGACTCCACTAGACCTCTGAAGGTGTGCTGTGGTATCTGGCACCAAGACGTTAGCAGCAGATCCTTTAAGTCCTGTAAGTTGTGAGGTGGGGCCTCCATGGATCGGACTTGTTTGTCCAGCACATCCCACAGATGCTCGATTGGATTGAGATCTGGGGAATTTGGAGGCCAAGTCAACACCTTGAACGCGTTGTGTTCCTCAAACCATTCCTGAACCATTTTTGCAGTGTGGCAGGGCGCATTATCCTGCTGATAGAGACCACTGCCATTAGGGAATACCGTTTCCATGAAGGGGTGTACTTGGTCTGCAACAATGTTTAGGTAGGTGGTACGAGTCAAAGTAACATCCACATGAATGGCAGGACCCAAGGTTTCCCAGCAGAACATTGCCCAAAGCATCACACTGCCTCCACCGGCTTGCCTTCTTCCCATAGTGCATCCTGGTGCCACGTCTTCCCCAGGTAAGCGACGCACACGTACCTGGCCATTCACCTTCTTCCATTGCTCCGTGGTCCAGTTCTGATGCTCACGTGCCCATTGTAGGCACTTTCGGCGGTGCACAGGGGTCAGCATGGGCACCCTGACCAGTCTGCGGCTACGCAGCCCCATACGCAACAAACTGCGATGCACTGTGTGTTCTGACACCTTTCTATGAGAACCAGCATTAACTTTTTCAGCAACTTGAGCTACAGTAGCTCTTCTGTTGACCAAATAGCCTAGCTTAGAACGTAAACACAAAGCACATGTTTTACGTCCATTATGTTTCACCATCCAATTGGTTCAGCCGTATGGAACGTACTACGTACAGCCCGGTCTCACAAAAGTTGTTACAGGTGCTCATAACATTGCGAATTGAGTTTTAAATTTCCAGTTGAGTTTTCTGCATCAAGACAATCGTTCAAAAGAGAATATACAATATATTTTTGCACACCTCTACATATGATGCATTGCTGTAGATTAAACTACCCAACAATACATAAAGTAGTTAAAATTAGCTCAACCTTAAACATCTACAACAGTAAAATGCAACATACGCATTATGACAGCAGTAATATGAATCCAAAAACATCATATATAATAGTAAAACACTGACAGGGACCATTTTACTGCACAATGAGTAGGCTACTTTAATTAAATGTTGCTATAATACTTTTACCTCAGTAAGGTATACAATGCAGAACTTTTACTTGTAATGGAGTATTTTCAAAGTGGGGTATTAGTACTACCGTTAGTACTTTTGCTTAAGTAAGGATCTGATCCGTCTTGAACCTCTGGTTAGCACACCCACACCTTTGTGTTACCGGCTGAGCCTGCCACTTTAAGGAAGGTGGCCTTGTGGGTAACCCATGGATGGTTAAAGAGAACTGGATACAGCGTCGGAGGCAGGGCCCCGCTCATTCCTATGAAAGTTGCTCAGTGGCGCATGAAGCCAAAAAAGTTCGAATTCCTGGGTATAAAACTACCCGGATCTTCTGCATAGCTTCTGCGTTGTACAGCCCTTAGAGGAAGCACACTAGCGCTTCCTTTAGCCCCGCCTCCCAACCGCTCGGTCTCAGGTTCACTCACATGAATGGCAGTGACTCTATAACTCTGGATTTTTTTAATGCATTTTACAAGTTTTAGGACATCATGATTTAAATAAGGGATATTTAAGTGTTCGTACTGGCTAGTTGTTGTACCTAAAAAAAAGTATCCGCTGATTTACAGACGTCTCTTTCACAATGTAACTCTATGGGAAAAAGTGTCTTGGGGCCAGTGTGCATCACGTGACGGACCCGGAACTTGTAATTACACGATTTGGCCACTATGTCAAATTGGCTTCAAAGCCTGGCGCACTTCCTAGAGGCTTGGGGTAACCTGTGTGTGTGTGTGACTTTTCCGGTGTGTGCAAAAAAGCTCAGGTTGCAGCATAATAGTTACTGAAAGGCTGTGTGTTGTGTTTGCTGCTATAGAAAATAAATAAAAAGTCACGTTACTACGGAGTCTTCTTGTACTCTTCACAGCAGAGTTGGTCCACACTGTGAAAAGCCAGCTAGTTAGCAGCTACAAGTCAGGCTAAAATCAAGGCCCCCAAGTGGCCAAAAAAATCTGATTTAAATATCAAATATTGTTGAAACCCATTGTTCAACAATATTAATAATATTGTATTATTGTTTAATTGTATTATTGTAATATAGTTTTTTTAATTAAACTATCAAAGGCAAGATTCACTAGGGCTTTTGCGGCTGTTAAAAATCACTACAGGCTGCACTGTTCTGTCTTTTGATAAGACATTTATATAATGCATTAGACAGAATTTACTTCAGTATTCCAGTGAAACATCATCTGTATTAATATCATCTTCACTCCATTCCACTCGTGTAGGTGGCTTGTGTACATTTTGTACGTATAATGACATCTCTTTTCCATTTCCCATAAAGGTCGTCTGTCGCCTAATGGATTAATCACATAACTATTCTTAAAGATTATTATAATTTTACGAGTAATAAACTTCTTTTTCCTCATGTGGAGTTTAACTTTGGTTGACGTAAACATTAGTTTTCATGGCTGAGCTGGAGGGCAGTCCCATGATCAGTGCAGGAACTGAATGCATAATGAGCTGCTGCCTTAGTGAACAAGGAGTTAAATATATGCAGCTCACATTTTCGTTTTCTTAGTAAATCTTGTATATTATTGTTAAAATATCTGATTTAAGTCAGAAAGAATCTGATCAAAAAATTTGTAAACCAGACAACAAATTTGCCCCGACATTCAATAGTACTTGGTTGGTACCAAAACAAGGTTCAATAATCAGCCCTAAATGTAATAAATATAAATATTAGTTATATGTGGAAAACCTGTGTGAAGCGACAATAAATAGTTAACATGAAAATTATCCTTTTACTAACCATAAATTACAATCTAATGAGTTTTTGTTGAGTTGCTTATAAAAAGGATACAACTACAGATGCCTCAGAAGATGCTGTGTCCAAAAATTGTGGAGAGATCATCCTCCACCATCAGAATAATAGTTTATAGGAATACACAGGATGCCAAGGAAGAAAGCTGAGCTTTATGTTGTACTGCACTGACAAGACCGGATTGATCGATGCCCTAAAAAATAAATTCCTCCTCCTTAACGATTAAAAAAAAACTATGAAAACAACTCGCACAAAAGCCTGCCTCTTGATCCGCAGCCTAAAAACTGACAGTGGTCTAAACTCTGAATCAGCACACACTCAGCCAGTGCACTCATTAGCCCACATCGTCTAGAATACACACTAATTAGCCTATAGTAAAAAGTGCCCTTCCTACTCATTAGGCCCATAATCACCTTAAACAGTGCTGAGGAACTCTCAGAGAGTACAGCCCTAATAAATGTGTGTGTACTGTGTGTGTGTGTGTGTGTGTGTGTGTGTGTGTGTGTGTGTGTGTGTGTGTGTAGGAGTGAGGATTTGTGCATATGCGTGGATCTCCTGTTAGCTGCTCAGATGAACTGTGCTAATGTCTCCACAGGAGCCGCACTGTATGCAGTGAGAGTAGATTTTCTCATTTCTACTCCAGCTACAGTAAGCTTTAGCAGCATTAAGGAATTAAAGGTAATGACAGCCTACTTTATACTGCTTTAAATTATTGAAGAGATTATGATGTTAATCTCAGAGTGGTAGCCCAAGTAATCATCAGTCACAATTTCAGTTAGCTGCTTAAACTAGCATCGGCATGGGGTTTTCTTCTTCTCCTTTTTATGGTAATCTGACATTTGATTCACTAACATTTTTAACAAAGACACAAAAATAATCAACAATCAGCTATCAAGACAGTAAAAGCCTGAACTCACAAAGAAGATATACTGTCATTTGATGCTCTCTGGCAGAATTGCAGTTCAGAGATTCCAAGCATGGTCAGAGAAGAGATCACATTTCTCTGGTGTGCGACATTACTACATCATATTTTCTTTACAGCGACACAAAAAATGTTCCCTGGCATGTTTAATAGTCTGCTTCTTTATTGTTGAGAGTAACTACTAGGTCGGCAAGGCTACTTGCGGTGTTCTCACTGATTCACAGTCAAATTCAATGACTTTTCATTGACTTTCATAAACTTTAGTTGGGAGCGTTTCCGTGACCTAAAAACGTTGTTTCTTCCTTGTTTGTTTATGTTTTTCAGTTCGGAAAAGTTGTAAAGTGGTAAACAGTTTTATTTTCCAGTGCAGCCGAGCTTGCTGTAGAGAAAAACATCTGAAAACCACCATCTAATACTACTGTATGTGTGAAACAGGTTATACAGTATAATGACCCATTTGTTAAACAAATGGGTCATTATACTGTATAACCTGTTTCACAAGGAAGTCTCATATTTCCTGAATTTCTGTTGACTTGAATGCATCTCTGGAAACTATAGATATTCCAGAAATGACATGACCGTCACCAACTGTGTCCTGGCAGCTACGTCATCTGCTTAATTTGAAGCTTAATTTTATCATTTCAAGTTACTGAGTAGTTGTCAGTCATGGTCACTGTGACCCCAGAAAGGACAAAAAACAAGTCTGTGTGCTCCAACATCAGAGAACGCTTTGATGTGCCTTTTAGTGCACAATGGACCATTTAACACAATTGGTGTTGAAAGCATGCCGGCCTGACACACACACCCCCACACACAGTTTGTTTCTGCTTCATGAGCATGTCATCTGTCACAGTGAAATGTCCGTTAAACCTGTCAGAAACATGTCAAATCAGCAAAAATGTATGCCGCACTGTAAAGTATGCACAGCTGCTGATGTTTAAAATCAACATTTTCTTGCTATAAAGTGAACTCACTGTTGATTTAGAAGTTTCAACAGCACACCAACTGCACTAGCCAAACTAAAAGGGACTGCGATACCTTGGTGGTGAGGATCTTGAAGTTGCTCTGTTGAGGGACGATGGGGTGCAGGAGCTGGAGGTCTAGGTTGTAGTTCTCCCCTGATGCCAGCTGTATCGTGGCAGAGAGCTGGAGAGATCACAGACACCAGACATTAGGCATTACCCCTCATTAGCTGCGTTTTTATGGACCCTAATATTCCACTAATAATCGGAATAACAGCCCAATCAAAATAAAAAGGCCTCATGTAACCACCTCAATCGGAAGAGACTGGCCTGATCCGGCCTGATCGGAAGGAGTTTTCAATCAGGTGTGGGGTGGCCTTTGATAATCCGTTCAACAGAAAAATATTAGCGCCTAATAACCATGTAAACACTTAATTCGATGGTTTCTCTCTGGTTGAAATAAACATATTATTTCTGTGCATGTTTGCCCCACGTGAGGGAAACATTAGATGACGTGAACAAGTTTCCAGGAGGGACGGAAACAGAACAAAACTGCTCTGTGGCTGAAATGCAACCTTCTTCTTCTTCTTCTTCTGTTATATTTCCGGCAGATTAGACGTTTCACAGCGGGCAGAACCACTGTGCACATGTCAAAAAAGTTATATTATGATTAAATGCTCCGGGCATGTAAACACACATCTTATTGGATCACTTTATTTAGTGTCCATGTTAAAGTTAAGGTGGAATCTCTAATCAGAATGATTTCAATCGGGTTGAAGAAATATTGTCCATGTAACTGCAGTTATTGAGTTTGGCAGTAAGCAACTATAGAGTCCATGACTATGAAGTAAATCATCCTTTCAGACCGGCCATTTTAATTCTTGTTAAATTCTTGTTAGATTAGATAAAAATTCAACAATCCCTGTGTTGAAATTGTGAAGCTTGGTGTCAGCTTGTCCATGAGAATAATCATCTGACATGGCTGGTGTGACGGCCAGGAGTATCCTCGCCCTGTCCCCTTCTGCCACACAGTGACCAGTGATGAGTGGGGGTCAGACAGCTCCTAACAGCCTGTCACTCACTGGGACCGAGTGGCTTGTTGGTTTAGATGGACATGGCCTCGGCTGTGGCCCAAATCCTCACACTCCTTACACACTCTGCACTTGGCAAATGCTGCCCTTGTAGAGGAAAGCACTGAAAACTGCTCCCATGAGAAGGAATAACTCGCCTGTTATTGTCTCATCATCAGCACAGCAGTACATCCCTTCAACTCATAATCGTTTGCAAATCAGCACCTACCGCTTCACTAAAAGTGGACTTTTCTGATTCGGGACTAAATATATGTAAGAAGTAGTTCATCAGGGATAAAAGCTTGGAAAGTTAGCTAAAGTAGCTTTTGGGCAATTCCACAAAACTATCAACACTTTAATATTCATTTCCAATTGAATTCCTGCGTCGTCTGTAGATACACAGCTGCTGCACACTCAGTCACCAGGGAAAATAACTGGAACCACTGCCTTTCATCTTCAATTTCTTTTGTATATACTGACCTAGTAAAAAATATATGAACTTATCTGTACTTCACACCACAGAGAGAGCTTAAAAAGTGACTGGGTGATATGAAGCAAGTGAACTATTTCTTTTGAAATGGGGTAAACTCAGTTTGTTATTCTATTAGGAAAGACAAAGCCGCTCCCTGGGGTGCCCTGCAGTTACCCCACTGAGAGAAGGAAAGAGGAGTATAAAGAGACAAAGAGAAAGAAAGACGGGTGTCCCTCGAGGGCTCTGCAGCTGATCCTAGATCAGTTATGTCTTCTATATACAGACAATTAGGAGGTTGGAGAAGCTGGGGAGGGTAAATTGTTCTTAGATCTGTACTTTGGGGGCAATGTTAACAAGGCACCACTGGAGGCATAGTTGGGTCCATGGGGAGAGAGTGTGTGTGCGTATGAGACCCATCTAATGGGCCCCCCTGAGGAAACACCCAAGAACTAACCCATCTCTGTTCCACACACACACACACACACACACACACACACACACACACACACACAGAAAACACAGACTGTGTGTTTATACCTCTTTTTCCATGAAGTTGACACACACACCATCCTTGGGTACATTTTTTGCCATGACTGTGACAATGACTTGAGATTCTGTTTGGTACCAGTCATGTCTGCAAGAAAAAAACACACACACACACACGCACAGATTAAAAAGTCGGAAGGCTTTTTCTATTTTCACCAGTAATATGACAAATAGGAATACATAAACTTCATGAGACAGAGAATTTCAAATAATATAAAAGCAGCTCATTATTAACATGCATTGTCTGTCTCTGTACATTGTATTCACACAGTTACACAGAATGGGGGCTGCTTTGATGCACTAAGGCTTGGTTAATCATTACGCTGCTATAATAAATAACATAAACATGAAAAAGATAAAACAGATGTCTAGATAACGCGTATTTACATTTATGCACTTACTTCACAGGTGGAACCGCTGGTGTCTGCTGGGTCATACACGATGACAATTATAGGAGGAGGAGGAGGCGAGGAGGAGGAGGAGGAGGATGTGGCGATGAGGCAGAGAGATGAAACAAAAAGGGCAAAAATTAGAAAAACAACAACAAAAGAAGCTTAGTAAGGCTTCCTTCTTTGAAGCAGGATCATACACAGGGCTGATGCTCTCTACTGATGCTGAGAGCAACAATGCCCCCCGGTGGCCGTGAGGAGAAACTCACCCTGTTGCCGCTGCCGATCTGCGTCTGCTCTGGAAGGAGAGAAGAAAACAGGTAACATTTAATACACCTCCCCCTTTAAGCTGCCTGAATCGAACTCTAGTCTCAAAAATATGATCGTAAAGCTATAAGGACACAACTTTGAACCTAATACACACCTGTCCACAGATAAACGATAGCAGACAGATATGCCCCCCCCCACACACACACACGTCTCCCATCCTTGCCACCAGTTTGTTTACTGGTCTGTCCACGCCCATTAAAAGCCCTGTGAGCCCAAGCAGGCCTGATCGCCGTTTACCAGCATGCTATCATACATTATTCACTGACTTCATTACAGAGAGAAAGAGAGAGTGATGAGATGATAGGAGGCGTGTTAATGTTGTCTTATAATGAGGTCGCGTTTGAAATGGTAAGGAGGGGGGCTGTTCGGGGAAAAAATGGCTGTGTGCCTTTAAACAAGCAGGGCGCCACATGTGATGGAATAACCAGGTGTGTGTGTGTTGGTGGTATACACACTGTCACCAGAAGAAATGACGACTGCTCCTGGTGTGAGCGTGAGCAAGCGCAAGTAGGGTACTTTCAAGTATTGGGGGTGGTGGTGGGGGGGTGTACACACCCTGGTGTGCATGCTGTCTGCAAGCAGGCCTGTGGAGGGGGTGGTTCTCATCGGGGGTTTTCAAACATCAGTTAACGTTAACTGTGATGAATCACACCGCTCCTGGGATTACGTGTGCGCGCGGGTGTGAAGCATGTTTGTCAAAACTGCTCTTGTTTACTTGAGATGATCCAGAGGGCCCAGGCATCACCAGCAAACAGAAACACGCCGCCCAGACATGGCATGCATCTTTTATTGGACTGAGCAGCCCTGCCTAAACACTCCACCACTGTGAACACATTCATGGATGTGTGCAAGCTTGTGTGTTTGATCAGATGGGCCAATCAGCTCCCTGACTGTGCCATTTAGCTTGTTTGATAGCAGGGAGTAAATAGTATATAGAAGTTAGAGTGCTGCTGCTACTGGATTTTGAAGTCTGAAACTTTTTTTTTACACTAAAACTGCCACAGGCAATATTGTGTACCAATATTTAATACTGTTGAACATTTTAAATAAACTAAAACAATTTGCAATGAAATTTTTAAAAAATGACTTTAAAGACCAACATCAGCTCCAACTACTGGTCTAACCTTAATAAAAATACAGACATTATAGAAGGCTCAGTTCAGCTACTTACCCCCCATCATCTCCTCACACTGCTTGATCCAGATCTCAAATGATTTGTCAGAAACTGTGGAAATTAAAAAAAGAATAATAGAAAATTTAGTGAAGACATTTGAGGGCCTCAGTGAGGCGTTAGTGAAGTCTAAAGTGCCTTGACTAAGTGCTGGAGAAGGCTAAAGGCATTCATTTAATAGGTTTGTTTCCAAGGCAGAAATTACTTAGCAGGAAATTAGCATATACAGCGTGTGTTTAATACAATACTGTAAAGCCCAAAGGAGATGCACATTTTACAAACAGAATCTGACAAACATCGCGCTCATGATTTTTGGTCCCTGAGATGTTTTAATCTTTTCCACTATCCCATTATTTTGATTCTGACCACTTTTTCAGTTGCCAATAAATCCCTATAGGGTCAACACCCCAAAAAAGACCCAAAGCATCTCCTTTTTTTAACATAATAACAGCTTGTTCTGTAGTGACATGTGTCTGTAAAAATATATGCATTACATTTTTTTTTTATAAAATAATTCCTGCCTTGATGACATTGATGCTGTAAAGCCATTGCTTTAGCATTTCCTTGTTCACTTTTGCTGATCAGCTCCAGCTTTCTTTTTAGTAGCAAAGCTGCTTTATAAATCTTTAACTATTTATTTGCTTTGTTCTTGCTTTTTGTCTTTACTGTCTTTTAAGTACTATTTCTTTGCCCCTGTAAAGCACTTTGAATTGCCTTGTGTCTGAATGGTGCTGTATAAATAAACTTGCCTTGCCTTATATGAATATTAATATAATGAAATCCATGTGCTGTTGTATGTTTTGGGTGACCTTCAGTTTGACGAACAGAGTTGGAGATACTGTAGCTATACACTAAAGAAATTAATGAGATTTTGGTCACAACTGATATGTATATTGACACTGGTGGTAATAGTGTCTAGGTTGACAATGGCTACAGCTGTGAACAGACACTGGCTTCACTAGCTTGCGTCATCTGGACTTGCACTAACACTTCTGGTTTAAAATCTTTTAATCCTTATCTGACATCTTGGAGGGATCCCTCAAGCCAAACGCAATCCAGGCTATTTTTGGTCATAGAGCCCAAAATGCATAACTGCTCTTTTGTGACATCATTACCACGACATGTGGACTGATCTTACTTAACTGAAAACCAACAAAGACATCAACCTCTTAACGCCTGCTGAAGGATGTGATGCTAGAAAAAAAGCCCCTTTTTATAGACATTTGAATAATAACCTATCCTAGAAGACATTTGCAATCTGCTATTAACTTCTTTTCTTGTAGTCTTGCTTGTCCATTTATTGTTACTATGTTTTTATAGATTGTATGTTTATTTTATGTACCTTACATAAATTATGTTTTTACCAAACAGAACCCCACAAATTTATAGCACGCTACCATTTGGTTTTTTTGGTTTTAGTTTTTACTGTGTTTAAAGTAAGTAAAAGAATGCTTTATTTGTTTATGACAAATGACAATGACCAACATTCCGGTGCATCTGGCTCGACACCATGTGGTCATATGGAGTTCAGTGCAGAGGATGAAACAAGAGGCGGGTGACACGATTCACATTCCTGCCAATGATTTCACATCATTCCACTGTGATGGTAATGCACCTAGATAAGCAGCAATGTGCCGACAAAGGCAGCGAAGAAGACGACTGCTAGCATCGACTACAGCTTCAAATATGCAAACAATAATACATGATATTGTGTTATTATATTATTATTTTGACAGATATTGCGATATGAGTCACAATTTTAGGAGGAATGGTCATTTTTGCCTTTCATTGTCATTGAGAAAAATATTAAAATGATGATTTTTGCTGGGGTCTGTACCAAACAAGCATGTTCCCTTACGTCTGGAGAACATGATTTGGAGGCCGGGGCTTCTCTGCAGCACCACCATGTTTTATTTATGATGTTGTGACACATTTTACCTTTATCAAAAAAATTGCAGCTCCTGCAATTTTAATATTGTACTTGGCCATATTGTGATTTCGCTAATATTTCGATACATTGTTCATCCCTATACGTGCAGTTTAATTTACAACACACTGTTTAGGACGGTGGTTCAACTGTCAGCCAGAACTATGTTTGAGGTGTCCCGTAATACACTTTTAAGATACCTGCCAGACAATTAGAATGGAATATAATCGAGGCCATGGTGTAAGCAATAAACAAAATCTGTATGTTAAGAATTCATATTGCACTGTATTTTATGGATAAAGCTAAGTGTCAATGAGGAGAGTGGAGCAGGCAGGCTACTGCTGCGAACAGTAGGGAGTGGGATGATGGAAAGTTTGTACTGGAGGCCAAAATAGGCTGTACTCACCATCCAGTTGGTGTCCCTGAGTGAAAGCTGCATGCGCTGACTCATAGCGGTTAAGGTGGTATTCTGCTATTCTGCAGTCAGGAGAGAAAAACATGCCACACACACTTAGATCAGGTAATCTTGGAAAAATATAAGTGACCTCTTTTGACACACAAAATTTGTTAAAGTTAAACGTAGAGCTGCAACAATTAGTCGATTAATCGATTGGTCGACTGAAAGAAAATGAATTGCCTATTTTGACAATCGATTAATTGTTTCAGTCATTTTTCAAGCAAAAATGTCAGACATTTGCTGGTTCCAGCTCATAGACTAAAGATGGACGACATGACAGCTCCCCAAAAATGACATATCGATCACCCTCTGGTGGCTGGCTGCAGTATAGGTCATAAATCCCACCCCCTCCATGTTAGAAGATGGGACATGGGCCAAAGTGAAAAGTCAAAGTACACATAAAATACATTTTTCCCAGAGATGGTTTCTGTCATTTTAGGTAGTTCTTATCACACAGATGTATGTTCAAGTGTTCATTTTTCTGATAAGTTTGGTTTTATTCAATTATTTGATGCTATAAAAAGGGGGTGAGACATCATGATTGACAACTTGTGGTGTACTCGCAATTGGTTCAGATGGGACCTCAATACTGTAGCTCCACTGCGGATCACTACTGCGTAGACTCTGGCTCCAGAGTGCATCACCAGCTCCCGTATTCGAGATATTTTGGCTTCATTTTTGTACAGAGGGAGGAAGTGGAGATGCGTCGTCCATCTTTATATACAGCCTATGTTCCAGCTTCTCAAATGTGAGGATTTGCTGCTTTTCTTTGTCATTTATAACCATAAATGAAGAGTCTTTGGATTTTGGACAGTTGGTTGGACAAAAGAAGCAATTTGAAGATGCCACTTTGGGCTCTGGGAAATTGTGATGAGCATTTTTCACTATTTTTGAACATTTTATAGACTAAACAATTAACTGAGAAAATAATCCACAGATTAATCGATAATGAAAATAATCGTTAGTTGTATCCCTAGTTAAATGACTAAAACTATTCTTGTACACAAACCTTATGGCTGTCACGGCTCAATACTTCAGCAGCAGCAGGAACCGTGTTTTATCAACTTTATATTACAGCTTTTGCAAAACAACACAGAGTCATTGGGTCCATCAGCAGGAGCTTCACACCTATATGTGTGTGATTTTCCCCTCATTTTCTTTAGCATATTATGGTACACACCCTGTTCGCATGAAAGCAAGGGGAAGGCTGGGTTGTAGCTGCTGTGCTTTTTTGGCATCATCGACAGCACCTGCGGAGAGAAGACGACACTACGTGTATCATACACATGCATTCATCCAGGCTGTATCACTTAGAAAATTAATGCCACCCCGATTTCCTCCAGTGATTGCTGCTGACTGGTGCCAGATTATTAATTCAATGAGCTCATAGGAAATGTACTTTTCTGCAGTCTGGACCACAACAGACACTCCAGTGTTTGAGGAACCATATGAAATTACACTTATATACTGTGAGCAATTATCAAAAAGACACAATTTTCAATAGAATTTGGCAACATTTATATTTCCCGCAAGTAAGTACAATCATGCATATTCATTCTTGAAAAAGACTGTGTTATAACCAACATGTATGTAGACTTACAGCTGTAATTTTTCAGAAGTATGTTGGCATAGGCACGCTGGCAAAACCACTCAGCGTTGTCGGAGTCTCCTTGCAAGGCCTCATTAAGTGCCTGCAGGGAAAGAGATGGCATTTCAATGGACAGCCTGCAGTACTGTTTTGATTCAGAATGGGATGTGATAATGATAGAAAAGTAACACTAAACAAAAGTTGACACTGGCTTACATGTCTGTCTCCTCTGTTTGCTACATTGTCACCACCAGCCATTTTTTAAAGGCAATGTATTATTCTGGGATCTATTTGGCAGATAAAGCAGCGAAAGTGAAAGTGCTGATTCTGAGTACTGTATGTTTAGCCTGAACTGCAATTGGAGCTGCAATAGACCCTTTTCACTGCAGACATTCTGACTTGTCAGAGCAGGAAAAGCAAGTAAGTAATATCATTAACAATGTCCCCATTCCACTAAGTGCCCCAGTAAGCCATGTCATTGAGTGAGCACAATACCAGAGCCCTGGAACTGGCTCTACTAAATAGAATGCAGCCATCATTAATGTTATTAATTCTGTGCTTTTCCTGCTTCGACAAGTCAAAATGTCTGCTGTGAAAAGGGTCTATAGTGATCATAAAGCGGTCTTCATTATCAAATAAGGAACTAAGGAATAACTAGAAATAAAGTGTGTTTAAAATCTTAACAAGTCAAGAAAACTAGTCAACAGCATTCGTTTCTGACTTCTATTTGAATCTGAAGATGATCTTCTGAAGATGACACTGTATGCTTATCATGCTGACAGCATCACTAACGTTACCTAGCTAGCAATAACTCCTTATGACTGAGAAATGTTGCATTTCCAATGGTGGTAAAGTACAACAAAATAAACATCCTGCTAACTTAGAAATGGTACTGTTACTTAAAGTTATAGTGATGCTAACAGGAAACGTCAGCTAACTTAGCTAGCTAGTAACAGTACCAACATCAGAAACATTAATATCACCGACACCACACTCAATTTCCTTATATAACAGCTGGTCAGAAGAAATTAAGGTTAATGTGATAACCATAAAGAGCCACTAGATATTTGGTAAAATCGCTAATGCTATTTGTTTATGGCTAGCTAACGCTAAGGTTTACCTCCAGAGCTTTCTGTGGGTCTTCGTCAATGGAACTATCGGGAAAGCTGCTAAAGCGAAAGGAAAAACCAACCATTAACCAGCTGCGTAGAAACAAATGTATGAAAATGTAATAAAAACTAATTCATATGATATGTTGCACTTGCCGTTCGGTTGCCATGGGTGTGCTGTGTATCTGGGCAGTGTTTCTAGCGTAGCAGGAAAGTTCTAGCAAGACGCAACGTGATAGCGGCAGCTGCCACAGCTCGAGCCCAGCAACTTGGGCCTGTCAACATTCGAGTGCACACCGCCGCTCACACTGCCACTGCTCCACCTAACGGCCTGGAGGACTCACGACATGACAGCTTCCTAATATGGCAGCACTTCTTAACTCTGACATGAAAATGCACTTGTACAAACAAGGGTTGTCATATTCCTTAAATACTGTATTTCTTAATACCTCAAAGTAAAATACTCCAGTATTATATTATTATATGAAACTATTGGACCATCGAACTATTGGATAGGCAGCATTTTCATGTAGCTTGGGGAAGAGGAAGCTAATTTGACCTACTTTGTATCCTACTTAGTTTCACCTATGTACCATCATATTTTATAAGATGATTCTTGTTTTGTAAGTAAAATCTTAATCTGCAAAGTAGCTAATTACCATAGCTGTCAGAGAAATATAGGGGAGTAAAAAATTTTATATTTCCCTTTGAAAAAAATTTAGTGGGGTATCGAGTAGCAGTGGTGGAAGAAGTATTCAGATCATTTACTTAAGTAAAAGTGGCAATTCCACAGTGTAGAAATACAAGTAAAAGTCCACCATTCAAAACTGACTTAAGTACAAAAGTTTTGCATAAAAATATTTTAAGTACCAAAAGTGAAAGTACCCATTTTGCAGAACGGCCCATTTCAGAATAATATACATTATATAATTGGATTATGATTGTTGATGCATTAATGTATACATCACTTTAATGATGCAGCAGGTAAAGATGGAGCTCATTTTAATTACTTGATATACTGCTGGGTAACTGGTGAATGTCCCCACATGGCTCAATAAAGTCTTATCTTAATAAAACTTGAAATAAACATGTATTTGTTGATTATATTTGGTCTTATTAATCTGAATTGCCAAGATATTAACTAGAAACTAAGGCTGTAAAAAATGCTTGTAGTGCAGTAAAAAGTACAATATTTCCTTCTGAAGTGTAGTGGAGTAAAAGTATAAAAACGGAAATACTCAAGACGTAAAGTACCTGAAAATCATACTTAAGTACTTGAGTAAATGTACTTATTTGCTTTCCACCACTATACAGTAGCATAAAAAAGCAATACTCAATTACATACAAATACCTCAAAATTGTACTTAAGCACAGTACTTGCATAAATGTACTTAGTAACTTTCAACCACTGATGCTGGCTAAATGTGGGTGAATAAATGAGTGAGGATGAATTTCACACAGACAATGATAAAATTAAGTTTATTTCATATAATAGACCATTATCTTTTCAACACGTCTGGACTGCACGAAAGCAAACACACCAAAATAAAGAAACAGACACACCACCTCTCCCTCTGCTACAAGCTTACAAATCCATATAAGTAAAACTTACAGTATCAAGAGACCTCCAGATAAAGCAAAGTGAGGAGATTCCAAATAAATGGTTTACTCAGTAAAAAAAGTGAAAACAGTTTTTGCATAGGGTTCCCTGGGGGCAAAGGCACAGTTATACGCAGAAGTCAGCCCAAATCATTCAAGCTCAATTTTGATTGAAGTGAGGTGAGCTTTGTAGGATGGCTCTGTGAGGCTAAACTAAGAAACTAAAAAAAAAAACTTCATTATAAAGGGCCAGCCGTTTTACTCCTTGCATAGAGTACACCGTCTGTGCAGTAAAACTCATTTTTTACAAACCTGAGGGAGAAAATGGCAACAACGCACAAAGTCAAGCATGTTCACAGACACACAGTATATAACACACAATACATAAAGATATCAAGGCTTTAGAGGTCCATATATGCATTTATATATGTGTAATAATAACTAAACAGAATGTGTGCATAGCAGAAAGGCTAAAAAGTAGCAGTATGACTCTACAGGAGGCAACGCAGCTAAATAAAAGGCCATTTCACTGGTGATTGTCAACAAAAGGAAAGTCCACTGTATAGATACAGCAACTATAAACAGCAGCAGTGCTAAATTACTATTCTACAAATAACAGTGATCCCTTGTTTTTAACATTTCACAATACAAACATAATTCAGTAATCTTAAAAAATATATAATAATAATATGGAATGTTTTCCCTCAATAACCTCATGATTACAAGAACAAAGGAAGCAGGGACAGGATGGACTGAGAGCTTCAGGCACTTAGAGAAGAAACATACAGCAGAGGTAAACATTAGTGCAAAGCTGTTTTCAAGGCAGAGGAATTATTCAGCATGTGACGGTAAAACAAACAAAAAAACAGAGTAGGAAAGAGCGAGAGTAAAGGCAGAGAAGGAGGGCACGGTGTGCTGATCATTTTTGCTCCATGACGCTGGAGGTGAAGTGCAAGCAGAGGGTGTGTCTGCAGGAGGCGCAGAGAGGCTGTAGATTCCAGTGCATGTCTGTCTTTGGTGTCTTGTATAGTTAACGGCTGCAGAGACTCACAGGAGGCTGAGATAAAGGACATGAGTTTTTATAGTCTGCCTCTTCTTAGAAAGAAACCTGCTGAGTGCTGTGAGAGTTTGGTTCCTGCCAATTTCTTGCCAACTCAGATGTCAGGGAGGAAACAGTGATCTAGAATCACTTTTGTTACCAATTCATAATATAATCTAAACCACAAAAATAATCCCAGATCAATACTCCCACTCTTACACACTTGAGAAATCTAGGCCCTGGTGTGGAGACATCGCCACAGCAAATTGCAGCTTGGTAACTGGTCCTGAGTCAGTGGAGTGTATTTGCATGTGTGTGTTTGGGGGTGATCGGGCACTGGTATTTTCTATTGGTTAGAGCCAGTTAGGGGCACCAGCTGTGGAGTCTCCACTTGTGAAGTTTTCTGTCCTGGGTGTGACTTTTCATCCGGTATCTCCCGTGCAACCCTGCTGTCCACAGCCACCTCGGCAGCAGCCTGTCGCTCACACAGACTCCCCAGCAGCTGAGCCGTTCTGAAGACCGAGGCGTGACCCGCGGGCTGCAGGGACTGCACCTTCGGCAGGTTCTGGAGGGTCCGCAGCATCTCAGCAGACACAATAGGCAAATGCTGCTCCTGGATCAAGCTGGTGCTGGCAGGCCGCAGGATGGTGTCGCGCTGGCCTGAGGGCCTGGGAGCTGACCTGGTGCGATGGGTGGCCGGGGCTCGGACAGAGCTGGATGACGTTTTCTTCTGTGGCGGGTGTGAATCTTCCTCATCCACCGATTGGTCACTAGAAGGTATTGTACTGTCATCTGAATCATCGCTTACACCCTCATCATTGCCACTATTGTAGTCGTAATCTTCTTCCTCCTTGATGCCATCTCCGTCTGTGATATAAATCATGTCTTTAGGCAGAGTGGTGAACTGGTAGACGAGACGCTGGCCTTCAACCTTATTCAGTATGCCCCTCTGGTAGTAGTACCTTCATGAACACAAAGGTTCAGCATTAACAAAACAAACACACACATATTTTCCTCAAAGTAAAGACGTGACCACTTGAGCAGCCTTAGCCCTCTTTTTCTAGTGTACCTGAGTGCTCTGCCCATTGTTTCATAATTCATGTCTGGCTTGTTCTTGTGTTTGCCCCAGAGTCTGGCCACTGCTTTTGAGTTGACCAACTTGAAGATTCCTGCTTGGGGATTAGTCCATTTGATGTAGCGGGGGCAGACCTGCCGGTCCTGCAGCAACTCCATCAGGAACTGCCACAGATACAGTGTGTTTCCTCCTGAAGCACAAACACAGAAACATGATGGAAGAGGGAAGACAAAGAAACAACATGGAAAATTACTTCTGTAAAAGCTGCGTCGCAAAAGTGACTGATCCCATGATCCATCCATCTGAGGCCGTAACATTGCTGTATTCATCTATTTGTTAAAATAATGGCTTTTTATCATTTAGACATAGGAGCCAGTTGCGTAAATGCTTCTTACGTTTTTCTTCAGGCATGACAGGACATTTATAGAAAGACCCATGTGCTCACTGCTAGAGAATAGCGGTGAGTTTAAAAGTTATGACATCAAGGAAGAAGAGTGTTCTTTGTTCTCTCACAGGCTGCATTAGTGACTGATTTTAAAACGTATTTTGCATTTGAAGCCTTAATCAGTGACCATCATGAGTGCGAGGGACGCTCGCCCCCACTTCTTACAGTGAACTCACTAATACGTTTTTTATCATCTCTTCCATCATTTAAGGTTTTTAGATAGTAAATTCTGCTGCTAAAGTCTGAAAGCACACAAGCACAGAATGACAAGGTGTTAAGATGGGACCTTTAATTCCTAATTGCTTACATGCTGCATAGAAAGTGTTGTTTCTTGATATTCATTCATTCATATATATATTATCCATAAAAATATATAGAGGGAGAGATGGGGTTTTTCTGTTCTTTTCTTCCACACCGCGAGGAGACAAATACTTTTATAAATTGATCTGAAATTAGACAAATATACAAAATATCTTAAATTTGACTCATACACAATGTTTCATGGTTTTTGCTTGCCAGATATTACTCACCCGATTTTCTTTTTTGTGTGTGTGCATAAGAAATTATAATCGAGTCATTCATTCCAGCTGGTCTTCAGAAGGCGAAAAAGACATGCATTTAATTTCTCTCTGTGCACCTTGTACCACTGCAGCCTTTACGTTACTCTGACGGCATTTAAGTCAGACTTGCAGCGGCGTACTAAAGTGTTATGGACATGTTACTAGGTCTGACCTAGTGAGATCGCTGTTGTGACTTTTATGTAAAAGGTGACTCTGGCGCTTATTCAGACATGAGACCAAGACACAGTTTGTACAGCTTTTGAAGAGTAAAACCCAAGAAACTCTGGAAGTCTTTATCTTCACATCTAAACTGTTGCTATAAATGCCCAGGGACAACAGGATCGTTCCATTTCAAATATTAAAAGACTTTTGGTTTACATGAGTGACTGTGTAGATGAAACACCAGATTATGTTGAAAATCAAGTATTTTTTAAGGAGTATTTTCGAATTCAAGCATTTTCCTAACCTTGAAAACCATAATGGTTAAAATTAAGCATTTTCCAAACTTTCAAGATTTTGTAGGAACCCTGCCAACATGAAAAATTGCCATCACATTGACTCATTTTGCTATGTGTAACAATACCTTTGTTGTATTTGTCCTTCTTCACTATAATGTCTGGTGTGGGAGACTCTGCCCTTCTATGTCGAGGTTTTCTCCCTGAGTAGTTGAAGAATAAAAGTGGGTCATTTGCGATATATTTAAAATAACCACACAAGCCATCATTTAGTTTCAGATAAGCTGATAACACAGGAAGTGAATGACCTCTCTTTTTGGACTGCAGCTGTGCTGCAGGCTTCTTTGTGTGCAACGAGTGCCACTGTGGCTGGTCGACAGCTCCCACAACCCCCTCTGCTGACACAGTCACCTGGGTAACAGGAGTAGTGATGACATCACCCAGTGAGGGTAAGAAGGTCTGGGCTGCAGGGGGGCATAAACAGACTTAATGAAAGAGAACAGCACTGTGACCACCAGGTCTAAAAATAACATCTCGCAGTCAAACATGTCCTACATCAAAAAGCAGAGGCTGCACGATTTTACTAGGGCATTTTCACTCTGTCAGTGTGCATGTGAGTCATGTTAACTCAGGTGTGTGTGTGTGTGCTTACAGTATTGTTCCAGGGAGAGGGTATCAGGGCAGTCCATGTTGAGAAGCGAGTCAGCAGCAACAAGTGTCTCCATGGTCTCTTCCTCTCCACTTTCGCATGGCTCCACTACAGACCACAGAGAAGGGAGTAACACACAAAAACATTTTTTTAGCCGGTGGAGGACAGTGGCATTTAGTAGGAGGGAAATTAAGCATGATGAAGCTTGACTTTCAAGAGTCAGTAGAGCCAAATTACAAAAACATTCTCACTGCTAGAGATATCTAGGCATGTCGATGGTTCTGGTTTTATTTAACAAGATATGGGCCTCTGAAATTTCTGCTGCCATCCCAACACAATTGGGACGAAAGGAATTTAATTTACAAAATTCATCAGTAACATCAATGTGATGAAGCACCATGATATGTCAGGTATTTCATCTAGCTGGATTAGTTTAGGCAAATGCATACATTCCTGTCTGGTTTCTTTATCCCCTTAACATTGTCTCAATTGATTTTCCAGACAATGTATTATATCATGATGTATATTAATCACGTGATGTAAAACTACAGATGTTGTGATTAGAGGATTTGATCCATAATCGGCCAGCCCTAGCTGTGAGCACCACGCATGAAAGTCAAATCACTGGTCTCAGACATTTAAAAGACAAGGGGCAGTGGTTCCCAACGGGGTTTTTTTGTCTGACGTGCCCCCACAGCCCTATCAGATGGGTTCAAGTACCCCTTCATTGTACCCCCTCAATAGATGGGGTGGGCTTTCCTGGAATTGTTCAATAGTAATTCACCACAGAGAAAACTGTGGATGCACATAGGAATTCATACAAGACATAGTACCACTTGGGAGAGGCAGGAACTGTGCGATACAACCACTTGTGCATTACCTTTAGCTGTCTATTTCGACTTTTCTGCTTGCTTGCTTGCTAACTTGTTCTCCCGCTCTCTCAGTCGCATTATTTGGCGTTGAGGTGTTCCAACTGACTCATGTCGGTAAGAAAGTGAAGTGTGCCCTGTGCAGTCGGCCTAGCTGGTACCTTACTGATTATTGTGGCAATGAATATACTAAATAGCCCTAATTAGCTGCTCCACCATCTTTACAGGTACCCCCTGGGAAACTGCAGGAGTTCCCTGGTTGGGTTGCAGAAGAAATAATTGAAAAAATGTTTTTTACAGTTTGGATGAATTGACCCTTTAATGACCCAAACAGATGATGGACCAGCAACTTTAATTATTTGTCCTTGGCTCCAAACAGCAAACATTAGCCTACTTCTATTTTACCCACTAGACTTCAGTAACTTACAGCTGTTACCTCCACACAAACAATATGGGCAGCTATGGACTTCTGTAATGCATCACATCTATCATGTTTGCCCTTGACGCAAACTATTATCAAAAGGGAGTATATTGTTTTGTGTGACGTGAACAGGCTGTGAAGCAGTGAGCTAGAAAAACATCTGCTAGCTAACAGCTGTCTGTCGTGGGCTCACACACTTTCTGCCGCCAAGAAAACCAGCAAACGACCTGTCAAAACAAATAGCCGTGTTTCAAGAAACACAGCAGGTAAGCGGTTGTCACAAAACGGCTGAAATGTTTGAAGTAAATAGTCCACGACTGTCTGCGAGTGTTGTTTTCCCTGCAGTTACCGTTAGCTGCATTAGCCGAGTCGAGCCATGCCCAACTTCCAACTGCTCGCTCCAACCCAGAATGTCGGAAAAACAACCCGATACAGTGATACAACTTACTTTGAATTCCCAGCACTCGTGAGGAACAAGCCATAGCATGTGTGCTGTAGCACGAACTGACCACGTCTACATCCTAATATGATTCATTAACTGTCTTTCCCAGGCACAAGCCAGGAATGTTTTGTTTCACTTCCTGAATTTTTGCAGAGGGTGGTCCATGTGCTAGGGTTGCGACTGCGCATGTGCAGTCCCAGGCACTGCACATTTAGTAAGACTTGAATAAAACCTAACAAAGGTTAGACCGTTGAATAACCATTAGAATAGGCTTTTGCACGGCAGGTGAGCTTTAATCATGAGATGTGAATGTGACAGGTAAAGAAAGCCTGGAGCGTGTGTGTGTGTGTGTGTGGTGTATGCACTGACCTTTGAACAGCTGCTGGTGATGGTGATCCTCTGTCTGTGACTGTTCACATGCTAGACCTGCATATGAGAGCAGGCGCGGATGGGGAACCTGCTCCACAATCACAGCGGGGTAATCTGAGTAAACCCCCAACTGCAACGCACACAAAGAAAACTAGATCAGATCATTAGACTACAATTTGTTCGATTCCTCTGAAATGTGTGCTGCATCACACGCCAGCTTTGTTTCACAACAAGAAATTCATTACTGCTTAACATTTACTTACCTGTGACATGTTAACATGGTCACTGGCAAAGTCAAAGATGAGCTCTGACTGCTGTAGCATGGCTGAATATCTCAAACCCACACACAACCTTAACTGTGTGAAAACAGCATCACGGCTTTCCTCTGAAGACTACTAATAACTGCACAGGTCAGGCGTGTTTTTGTGTCCAGGCGGATCCAGTTTTTGAGAGAATCTTCCCCGATGAACAGCAACTGACTGTCAGTGTGGATCTATCAGAGTGCTTCCCCCAGGATACTACGAGGCCCCTTCTCCTTCCACGCAGCACCATTCAACAGTGGAAGAGTGATGTGAGTGTACTAATTGACCAGAGACACAGAGGCGTCACAGGAAACTCATGTTCTCTCTCTCTGCTTCGACTCTCGATGAGGAAGTGGGGGCTGCTAAACTGTCCTGTGGTCTGTCTGAACCTGCCAGAGAAGAACAGAGAGGAGGGGTGGGGGGTTGGAGAGCCGTTAGGGGCAAAACGCACAGAGAGTACCACACCTGCAGTGAAAATCAGGTGGTAGCCTGTTAGACTTTTTGACAAAATGTCCAAATAAAGAAATGCGGTCACTCTGATCCGAGAGGCAGAGAAAACGGCACAGTTTGCTTCCCTCTTTCATATATCTCGTTCCTTTGCTCTTATCTCGCTTCTAAAAGAGGCTAAACCAGCAACAGGAAGGAAGCATTTGCACTGCAATGTGTGCCTGGGCTGTGTGTATGCGTGTGTGTGGTACGAGTAAGGGGGAGGCAGCTGGCGTTGAACTTGAAACATCATGTCTATGCACAACATTCAAGGTTTCAGAGGGCGTCACGTCCACATTCCTTACAACATGAACCTGTGAAGGGGACATTCAGAGCAAAACTACAAAACCCAACTCCTCTTCTCTATTCCCGCTTATTCTCTCCTCTTCACTTGTTTGGTCTTTGCCTCCTCTCTTACCCCCCTGGCCATCACATCACTGCTAATTCCTTTTAATCGCTCGGTCCCAGTCCTTTCTCTTATTTTCCATTTACAATCCCTGCTCTTCTGTCCTTCATTTTGAAGTATTTCCGAGGTTAACTGTTGATTGAATTTCGTCTCTTCTGCTGCTGCTGCACAGCGGCCTCCCCCTCACAACTGTCAAAACACTGTTGGCACACTTGCACTCACCTTCAGCTCCTTTCTGTTGAAGATGCAGCATTTAGGTTTTGTGTACAATAGATCTTCCACTGTGAACAAATCGCTCCCAAGGAATTAAATATAATCATTGAGCTTCTACATTTTAATCAAATTAATCTTCAGTTTGGTTGAAACAGTCTTGGTAGTCTCACAGTTCCTGAGTTTTTGTATACCCCAGCTGCCAAAGAGAGGGCGAATGTGAGTGCGCTTCTTTGTCTTTATGTGTGTGTGTGTGTGTGTGTGTGTGTGTGTGTGAGACACAACATGTTTGGGGTCAGTTATCACACAGGAAGCACAGCTCAGTTAGGAGGCACCGCTTCCTGAGTTCTTGCACCAGACCGCTGCCAACATCTCTGCCAGCAATGGCCTTCTCATTTTCGACTTCCTCTGATGATGTGCGTTGTTGTTTTGGTGCTCTGTGATTCACGTAGGGTATGAGGGAAAAGGAGGATAGTTTACTTCTCAAAGCAGCGCACAATTTTCAAGTTAGTGATGAGAAATTGTCTTTTTTTAAATGATGTTCTGTATGCAGTATGCAAGGGATTAGAACTGAAACCGTTTGATTGACAGAAAATAATCGATTCATTGGTTAAATCCTTTTAAAGTAAAAATGTCAGGAATTCTCTGCTTCCAGCTTCTTAAATGTGAATATTTACTGGTTGACTCAGCAAATGATATTATGTTGAATATCTTTGAGTTTTAGACTGTTGGTCAGACAGAACAAACTAGTTGAAGACATTGCCTTGGGCTCTGGCAAAATGTAATGGGCATTTTTCACACATTTTTCTCCATTATATGAGAAAATAATCAGTAGTTGCAGCCCAAGGAGAGATATATTTCATCTAACTCACAGATGTTTTTAAATGAACGTGTTTTCTGACTGTCTTTCCGTGTCAACTTGTAGTGCGGGTTAAACATAATTAACTAATAGTTACTTACCACTTCCTAAAAATCAGGCTCCGGATGCACAGTATGACAAGTTGCCATGCTTGTTTTGAGTGTCAGTGAATGTAGTATAGTGCAGCTTTCACTTTTTGTTTTGTAAAAGTGAACAAGACAATGAGAGTTCACTGATCTGGTCTCACAGCCCAACAAAACATCTATATTTGTGCTGTTTTTCCTTCTCTGAGTGGCCACTGCCTGCCATTGTGCATGTGTATATAATGTTCATTGTAAGTGTGCCCTGCAGCCTGCCACTTCTATAGAGAACGCCTCTAACAGCACAGAGCCTCTGTTCATCAGTACTCTGGTCACATAGGTTTGTCTCTGTGGCCTCTGCGCTTGGATCTGAGTCTGTGAAGTGGCTGCCAGGCCCCTAAGGACACTGATAAGCCCCCATAACATTCATTCCCCAGTTTGCGCGCGAGTGTGTGTGTGTGTGTGTGTGTGTGTGTGTGTGTGTGTGTGTGTGTGTGTGTGTGAGAGCGTCAGAGACGGAGATAGAAAGAGTGCGGGTGTGTTTGACAGAAAGGGGCAGAGGGTGTGTATGTGTGAACTAGGCCAGGCTGATAACAGTATGGCAAGTGAGGGAGCAGCTGATAAGCCCCTCTTGTTGCTTGGGGTAACTGGGCCTTGTTAAATGAACACAGTGAAATATGGTGTGTGTGTGTGTGTGTGTGTGTGTGTGTGTGTGTGTGTGTGTGTGTGTGTGTGTGTGTGTGTGTGTGTGTGTGTATGTGTGTGTGTGTGTGTGTGTGTGGAGAGGAGGAGATTGGGAACTGGGGAATGGTGGAGGTGGTCACAACACACCTCTGTTTTTACGACCTTCCTGGTGTGCAAACGTGTGTGTGGCTTAGCTATCGTTTCTAGTAAGTCCTATACCAGAATATGAAACTCACACACACTCTCTCTGAAAAATACTTTCCCTTGAGCACATGTCATGCAACATACAGTCACCCAGAGAGCTACTAGCATTTTCGTTTCTTTTGTTGTTTCAAGTATTTCATATGGAGTAGTAGGCCTGTTATATGGAATAAAAAGCAGTGAGCTTACCTTGTGTTTATAGCTTGTGTCTGTATGTGGCAGAGCAGCAGCTGCCCGGAGGATCCACAAGAGAAACGCAAATGGTTCTCATCCCTTGTGGCAAACACATAACCTTCATCTGCTTACAGACCTGGGATCAGTTTCCTTTAGCGGATTTCCACTCACCAGGGAAAGTGCCACACAGACTTTAGATCAATGTAGATCGTGTTGATTTTTTTTTCTTCTTCCCGTCAGCCCTTGTCAGTTATTGCTTCCTCTTTTTTTTTTCCACACAGAACTGCCCCCCGTGTGAGTTCTGATTGGTTACCTGTGTTGTGAGTCAAGGTAACCCGTAGTGACCATTGTCAGTGTGGAGCAAATGTAAACACAGGCGTATTTGCAATGTAAAGCAGCAGAGAGCCAAGCAACCGAACTGCAAACAGCCGAGTGGTTTATATGAGGGTGGACAGCCAGTGGATGTGTGTGATGATCTCATTAGTTTCAATATTATGAAGTTTTATTTGATCCATTGTACAGTAAATGTAAACTTATAAGGAAAATGTAGATATAGGCTGAAAAATACAGACAAAAAGTATGGACAAAAAGACAAGAGGCTTACAGACAGACACAAGTAAAACAGAAGTCTGTCTTTATCCAGTCCCTGATGCTCCCTAGTGGCAAAACTCAACACTAACACCCTTGTGAGGAATCCTTGCATTTCCTTTCCTTCCTCTCTCTTTTATTTTTTTTTAATAATAGAGAAGCTTATATGACTATCCATCCCAGAGTGCGGTTCAGTGATACTAGTACAGCCTATGTGATCACTGACACCACTGTTTCTTGGAAATCACCCGCTCTCTCATGAGAACGGGGCCCTCTGCAGCCAGCCGTGCTGTCTCTGTATATTGTCACTGCTGTAACGGTTGCATAACTACCCTTTCTGTGAACTTCATATACGAGAACCTAGCTTGTCGTGCATAACCGTCATATAGCATGTAGCGTAACTCACTTTTAAATATGTTCTTTGCTGTTGTAAGAGCTTTATTCTTCTTTACTGTAGAGTACTTACAAAATAGACGAGAAGAAAAGAATAGAAGTGTTGTATTTCTAAATGTTGCAGTCACTAATTTATTACAAAATTAGGTTTTGAGGATTTTAACATTTGCATCTTTCAAACATGCGCAAGGAACAGTATTTGTTTACCTTCCATCTGATCCGTATACGTCCCATATTAGTGGGTGGAGTTGGACTGATAGGGGCAGAATAAATCAAGCCTCCCCTTCATTCTTTCATTTCCTCTCTTCTGCAACAGCAGGCAGCTTGAAGAATGTGCTGGTTTGGCTCAAAAATAAGGTTAACTCCCATAATGTTTTTATAACGTAGCAGAGGGCAGGGTTTTATTATTACAATATGTGTATGTGTGTGTGAGAGGGGTGGGGGGTATTATTACTGAGAAATTATTGATAATCTGCAAGTAATCCAGTGGACCCCAAACTGAATACAATCATTATTTTCGATCACAAACAAGTCATATTATTTTATTTAATTGAATTTTCAGTGTTTGAAATTCACATGTGTAAAGCTGAAACAATTAGGGACTGTACTAAAATGATTAGAGGGGGAGAGGGGGTCAGAAAAGGGGGAGGATATTGTAATTTTTCTTTTGGCTGAAAGTGGGGGAACTTTTTTTGGAAGAGCTGGGCAGGGTCTTTTATTTTTTTCTCACCTTAAATGTATATTTTGTGTCAGCCTCCTTTTGCAATATAGTTCATTGTTTTACATTCATTTTTTAGAGGTCAGAGGAGGATCTTTTGTTTTTATTATTTCAGCTTTCCTTTGCAGCAACGTTAATAGTTGAACAGTAAAAATTACAAAAAACATTCACTTGCAACATGGTTCATAAAGGTGCACTTTGCCACATGCAGAGGACTACAGTTCTGTCTCCATATCAGGGTTTAATTAACGCGTACATTGGTGATGCACATTAGAAGTTCCATTAAGATAATAAAGTTTATACTGAGGTACACGATAAAACAAGTTGTCCTGATTATTTTGACATGTTGTGGGGAGGTTTGTTTTTTAAGTAAAGAGAGCAGTGTAGGGCTTTGCTTTTTTACAAAGTGAAACATAAGGTTCAGCCCTATGAACCCTTCAGGTTCAGCCTGAATATATTTGGCTGTGACGGGCATTTTTCAACTTTTTCTGATATTTTAGCGAGTAAAGAGTTAAATAGTGAAAAGAATTGGCTGATTAATTGATACTGAAAATAAGCGTTAGTTGCAGCCCTAATACTATGTGTCTGTTACAGTATGGCTTTATTTTCACACATTTGACCTCAATGACAAACTGCAAACATCTGCACATTCACCTGATGTAAGCCACATGTTGACCATAATCACGCTTGCAGTATTTGACTGACTGCAACCTGCGCAGTATATGTGTATCTGTGGCTGATTGTTTGCCTTGTACTCTGGCCCCATAGATTTGTCAGCACACTGTCAGACAAGCATTACAAGGTCCTACACTGTTCATTAACAGTGTAGGACTGTGACACAAAGTTTAAATATCCCCTGATGTAGATGAGGGGCGAAATAGATGAAAAAAATGCTTCCTTGTCCATGGTACATCAGTCTGATGAATTCCTTCTGCTGGCCACGTCTGCTCACCTTCTGCTGCTTCTACTGCTGCACCGTGTGTGTGTGTGTGTGTGTGTGTGTTGTCTATGCGTGTGTTCAAGTGTGTGACATTTGTACATCTGTGAAAGTGAGTGATGAGTTGCGTTTTTGTGTCATTTATCAACCATTCTTTGACGCATGAAATCAATGATGTGAGACCAAAAGCAGCACACCAAATTAAACAAATATGCAGAAAGCATTTTCATACACGTGCGCACACTCACGTGCATATGGTACCTTGGTGTCAAGACACACTCACACATGCACTGATAGGGAGACTCCAGCTCACATACCTTTTGTTTTGTGTTCTCATTCTTAGTTTGAGCTTGGTTCAACAGTTTTCCCTTGAAGTATTTCCATGGCTGAACTACACACAGGCAACACACACAGACACACACTTTCACACTCATAATGAAAGCATGTTTTCTTTGTTCTTTCCAAATGTTAGTAGAAGCTATGCCAGACTGAAAGCTCTCCTCCCTGTGCTATCAATCCAGAATAAATATTCTAAAACTAAGAAGAAAGCCAGCAAGTCTTATACATCAAGAATTGTGCATATGCTTTTTAATTATTACATTTCTGTCAGACGCAGTGTGAGATCAAAAGACAGGAGTGAGAACCAAAGAAGCTAGAAGAAATGGTGCTGTTTGCCATGCAGGACTATTCAGTATGCACCAAAATTGTCTCATTGTTTTTGAATGCACTTTGCTGCCACAAGTCTGCCGAACATGCTGTGTAAATATGCAAAATGGTGCATTGTCGGGGTAGACAAATATGAAAGAATCTGGAGAAAGAGAGGGCAGAGAGGGGCCTAACCAGGTCTGTCCACACCCCAACCCCTTGAGACCCAGAACCCAAAACCCTCCAATCCAGCCATGTTTCAGCACTTTATGCTGCCTTCTAAGACTGTGGGGAGTCTGTGTGCATATGTGTTGTCCAAATGTACATTATGTGTGTTTGTGTTTGGAGAGACAGTGTGTGCATCTGTATGCACTAAGAAGGACGTACAGCCTCAGTGTTCAATGCATTTAATAAAGGAAACATCCACAATGTTTGTTGAGTACAAAGAAGCTCTCAGCCAAGCTAACATAAGTCTATCAAAAGTTTACAGTAGTTTTTATTGCTAAACGAGGCGCTTTCTCTCATTAAAGCTTTTGGCATCAATGTGCTGCAGGTTTTCATCACTATTTTCTGGTTCCTAATAGCAATAAAAGCCATTACACATTAACTCTCTATAATAGACTACAGTTGTGGCTGGACTGTGCAGAGTTGTCCTGCTCTAAGTTGTCCTTCGTGTAACTGTGCTGCAGTCTAGATAGAAAGTTACAGCTGCATGTAAGAAGAAAAAGATGAACTGTGAGTCGACTGTAGAACTGAATCTGGTCTGTATACACAGGAGCAGTGAGAGTAAAATAGGGATAAACTGAAAGACATGCAGAACTACTCCTTTAAAGAAATAGTTTGACATTTTGGGAAATACCCTTCATTTCTTTCTTGCCAACAATTTCATAAGAAGATTGATACTAAACATGAAGCTACAGTCAAGAGATGGTTAGCTTAGCTTAGCATAAAGACTAGGAGCAGGGGGAAACAGGGGAGTTTGCCAGGCTCTGTCCAAAGCTAACAAAATCAGTCTCCCAGCACCTCAAAGACTTTCAAATACATGTTATATCTAGTTTATTTAATCCCTACTAAGAGCGAACAAATAAAATATTGTGCTAATTAGGCTGATTTTTTTAACCTTTGGACAAAGTCAGGCTAGCTGTTTCCAGTCTATTTCCAGAGTGCGTACAGTATTTACAGCTTGGTAAAAGAAGCAGTGCCAGCAACTGGTTAACATAGCTTAGCACACAGAGTTACATCCAGTATAATGGTCACATAACCACTTTTGCCCAGGTTAAAGAAACGAGATACAATGTGAGCTTATGAGGTGCTGGTAGGCAGATTTTGTTACCTTTGGACAGAGCCAGGCTAGCTGTTCCCCACTTTTTTCCCACTTTTCTTTATGCTAAGCTAGGCCAAATGGCTGCTGGTGTTAGAGTATTTATCGTAAATACATGAGAGTGGCATTAATCTTCTCATGTAATTCTCGGCTAGAAGTGCTTTAATGCATGTTGAACTACTGAATCTGTTAAGTGTTAGCATCAACTCTGTGATAGATAGTTCTTACTGATCCTAAATTACCATAAATCAAGTTTTGCAGAGCAAAATATGAGATTCTAAATGGACCCAGAGCTAATTACACTTTGATGTATTGACTATTTTTGTAGCAGTGATCTTACAGGACAATCCCTCATATTAGTAGCGGGTCAACTGGGGCGGCTGTGGTACAGAAGGTAGTTGGTGGTTCGATCCCGGCTCCTCCTGTCCACATGTTGAAGTGTCCTTGGGCAAGACACTGAACCCTAAGTTGCATGGCAGCTGTGTGTGAATGTGTGTGTGATTGGGTGAATTAGACTACTGTTAAAAGCTTAGATTACTGTACAGCGCTTTGGGAACCGTTTCAACGGTTGAAAAGCACTATATAAGTAAAAGTCCATTTACCAATTCCAGTATCCACAAGCAGATACCTCAGAATAACCTCTGTTGGGAGTGGAAAAGGAGATGATTTAGGGAGGAATGTACTGAATGTGATTTCTCTTACGTACAGCTGCTTACAGAACCGGTGGGTTTGATTTAATGTCAAACCACACTGAATTGTTTGAAACCATAATGGAAGAATAGAGGCAGAGGGGTTATTGGGAGGAGTGGAGACAGGAATGCAGAGAGAATGGGAAAGGAATGGAAGAGGTAAAAACGAACAGGAGAACAGGCAGAAATAGAAGAGAGAGTGAAGGTAAGGAGAGCGGATGAAGAGATGAGTCGAGGAGGGGTGGTGAGATATCACAGGACAGAGAGCTTCTTTGACAGATAATGTGACATGCGTGACACTGGTTTAGCCCGAAGGAACATTCCTATGTCAGAGCTGTGTGTGTGTGTGTGTGTGTGTGTGTGTGTGTGTGTTTGGAGTGAAGAAGTGGGGAGAAAAATAGAGAGATCACAGTAATGTTCTGTGTTAGCATTCACCATCATATGATGCCGCCTGCCGTCTCACACACACACACACACACACGCATGCACACACACACACACACACACATACACACACACACACACACAGTCCAGTCACAATAAAACAGGCAAAGCTAAAACATTCACAGTCATAAAAGATTATGAGTGTGTGTCTGAACAGATAATGGCTTAAAAATTGATGCTTTTCTTTAAAAAAAAAAGTAAACAATTGACTACTTTCTTATTTATTATATTTATCATATTGCAAAAAGAAACCCCTACCTCTTGTCAAATCAGCTAAGGTAAGGTAAGGAGTCAGATTAAGATCATGTGGAGCAAATACAGTCACGAAATGCATAAAACCTCAAGAACAGGCCCAATATTGAACAGTATAATACAATAGCTGAATGGCCACACAGCTGAAATCGCACAACATCAGTAGTTCAATAGCTAGTGGGGAAATAACACAGAGACAATACATCTAAAGGCTATAATGTAATAAGTGATAAAGTATGCAAAATGCTAAATACATGCACACAAATCAAAGGAAATATGTAACAAAATAAACAAATCTCAAACAAGAGCATTAGATTAACTTTTAAATGTTTAAACTCTTCCAAGCTGCTGCTGCACTGTGTGGTAGCAACACAAAACACAGCGTCACACTCGGATGTAGTCCATACAATGCAGAACTTATTGCAAGATTCAGCGCAGCAGTAATATTCACTATCCAGGCTGCGAGCCTGACGAGCTGTCTTTGCTAATCTACCCCCACCCCCCAATTTTACATAACACTTGTGGTGAACTTCGCCCACAATGTTTGGTGTTATTAACACCAGTTTGTCTGCTCGCACACTTGTCATCCAATAATACAGCTTTTGAAGTGCACTGATGCTTGTTCCTTCTTGGACAGGGAGAGTGCACAGCGGTCCATCATGGCAACAAGTGTTCCGTAAAACTCTGGTCAGAAGGCGTTTCGTCTCAGTGGGAGCAGCACGTCTGGTTGAAGGAGACTTCATATGTTGCAGCATCATTCGGTCATACTTGAATTTAAGTTTTTATTTTAGTTTAGTGTTTAGTGTAATCATATCTCCTCCTCCCTCACTGCTAGGTCCCTCCTCAGGCTGTAGTGGATTTGTTGGTCATACGGGAGTTGCTCTGGTCGGAGGCTCGTTCCGTGACCTTCAGCTTCATGCACAACTGCTTCTCATCCATCGCCATCTCCGCCGGTAGGCACCAGCAGCACAGGCAGGACTAGAGTAGTAGGAAAATTGGTCAACACTCACATAACCCTCCCCGAAAAACCACAATCTGTTTTTTATAGGGAGTCTACAAATGAGATATAACATGTTAATTGGTGATCTTCAGGAGACTGTCCTCCCCAAAAATACGTCCATATAGGTCGTCTGTGCAGCAGCTTATTACAACCCATATTTACGTTTATATGTACACCGACCTCTATTGGCCATAGTAATTATGACAGGAGCAAAGGCATAAGTCATGTGAGGTTGTACTTATTTTAACCCAAACCATGACCTTTTCCTAAACCTAACCAAATGCAATCGCTTCACAGCGTTAACCACGTGTTTATTATTGTCATCTCCTGCCACCGGTAGGGCCTCTAATTTAGGAAACGCTCCTGTGGGTCGTATAAGAGGTTAGGAACAAACGACCTACGTGGTCGTACGGGTTGGAGGATTTGTTCTTTAGAGGTGTAGGCAGATTTTATTACCTTTGGACAGAGCCAGGCTAGCTGTTTCCCTCTGTTTCCAGTCTTTGTGCTAACCAAAGCTAACCAGCTGCTGGTGGTGGAACTTCACATTAACGGTATGGAAATGAGAGTGGTATCAATCCTCTCATCTCACTCACGGCCAGAATGCGAATGTATATTTCCCAAAATGTCAAACTATTTCTTTAAGATGTTTTCACTTTGCACATAGCACATTTTCGCAACTTAGTTGCACCTTACCCTGAAGCAGTTCTTGAAGCGCTTGCTGACCATGTAGAGGGCGATTGGGTTGATGCAGGAGTTGACAGATGCCATGTTGATGCCAATGTAGTCCAACACCAAAAAGAAACTAAGAGGGTTACAAAGACACATTAGTCATCTACCTCTCCTTTCCTGGAGGGGGATTCATTTTTCTACTAAATTATCAAGTCTACTCTGTCCTCTGTTTTTTTTGTGCACTGTGCGACATGTTTTCCTCCATACCTGAGCAGTTCGCAGCGGTTTGGATCTTTCTCATCGTAGATAGTGAGCTTCAGGATACGGCTGAGGTGGAGAGGCAGCCAGCACAGAGCAAAGACCAGAACCAGACAGAACACTGTCTTAGCCACCTCCCTTCTCTGAACACACACACACACACACACACACACACACACATAAATCACTGTATAGTAACAGATTGTACTGACAGGTTTGGCCCAGAAAGGGCCATGGTGAAATATGGGCACGAAGGTGTCGTATATCATTAGAAACTTTTTTGTCTAAAAGATTGGTGTTCGTAAATCAAAACAAAACAAATGAATAACGGGATAAATAAGATGAAAGCCATCATCAAACCTGTTTGAGGTGATCACTGAGAGTGATCTGGACGCCATTCTTCTTCCTCAGCATCTCACAGGTCATCAGGGTGTAGAAAATAGCAGTGCAGGCCAATGGCAGGCAGAAATATACGCTGAACAGCCACCAGTCCTTCGCTGATTTATAAAACTGAACAGAGAAAAATGGTAGAACAGCACTGGATTATGCACAAACATCTGTACGAGAGAGCTTAAAGTTAAAGGTGAAACATGTCAGAAGTAAATTTAACAGAGTGTATCAGCAGTCTGACTTGGACCGGAGTGAGGGACTCAAGGGTGTGTCTCAAATTCAGACTTGTTCACTTGCATTTAAAAACCAATTCATCAAAGTACCTCAGTGGAATTAAAACTGTTCATTGTTGTTATTTTAAGGTTGATGGAGGTGATGTGAACACACACATACACACAGGCATGCAGACGCTGAAGTATTTTCAGGCCAGAACATTTTTTACATTGTCTGTAAACTCTGTCTAAGCCTGATCCAGCCAGGAAACTTCCACAGTATCACTGTGAGTGTTAGTGTGTTAAGTGTGCACATTTATTCATACAGGAGTCAGCATGTGTGCCAATATGCACATCTGCATCTCCGTGTGTGTCTATATGTGTCAGTATGTAGTATTTGTGCACGCACAGGTTTGCAGCATGCACACCTGTGTCAACATGCACTATTTTTGCCTCTGAAGGTCTGTGTGTCACAGCTCACCCTCATAAAGCCAGTTTTCTGCATGGGGTGGAGCAAACAGATCCTCAAGTGTTCTCCTTTGTAGTCCATGGTGATCATGTCGAAGGCTATTGCTTCTGGCACAGCCAGGATGATGGATAATATCCAGATCAGCGCTATCTCGATAGCCATCCACTTTGGAACTCCAATCCCTTTGATACGGCTCCACGAGGCCACAGCACGATACCTGGAAGGTCCAACATGTGCAGTGAGCTAACCAACAAATTGACATAAGTTAAAGGAATAGTTTGATGTGTACACTTATTCACTTTCTTGCTGAGATTTAGCTGAGAAGATCGATACCACTCTCATGTCTGTACGGTAAATGTGTCTAGACTCAGCAGCAGCCAGTTAGCTTAAGTTAGCTAACCAGCACCTCTAAAGCTCACTAAAACCGAGCTGCTTGTACTTTACTTTTCTGTTTTTTGTACTGATTAAACAAGCAAGATGTAATGTGTGAATTAATAAGCTTTACGAGAGCTGGTAGGCTGATATTTTTTTATTACCTTTGGACAGAACCAAGCCAGCTGTTTGGCTCCACTTCTCCTCTTTGTGCTAAGCTACGCTAACCGTCTCCTGGCTGTCACTTTGTTTTTACCGTACAGGCATAGGAGTGGTATCAAACTTCTCATCTAACTCTCAGCCAGAAAGCGAATGAGCGTATTTTCCAAAATGTTACACTAAAAGATGAAATTATGAAAAGAATAGGGTAACTTCAACCGATATGCTGTCTGACTAACTGTCAAAAACCATAACAAGATCTTTCTTGGTTTAATTCTGAAATATTGAGTATCACAAACCCCTCTCTCATCAAAAGTGACAAAACTGAAACTAAATTCAAATTGTTTTAACCGTAAAGGCTTTAAAAAAAAAAAGAAGATTCAAAAGTATCTGAAGATTATAAATAATATTTTTATAAAAATATCAGATGTAAACTCCTCTTTCCAAGCTCACAATGTAGCTGACAATCATATGTGTCAATATCAGCAAAGTTAAAAGCAGCCAGTAGCAAGGAGGTCAAAAGTCACTGCTCTGACAATGTTTCTGTAATTCCTGACTGTTGACGTAGTGTTAGGCAATGAAAATAGGAGCTAACGTGAGAGGAAGGGTGTGTTTGGGTTGTCCATTGGTTGTGGCCGGGTTTACCTGTCAATACTTAAAGCACACAGACTCAGCACTGTGATCCCCACTGAGGCCTTTTGGACAAACGGCACCAGCTTGCACAGAGTCACCCCGAAAGGCCAGTCCTCCGCCAGGAGCTGGAGAGAGAGAGAGAGAGAGAGAGAGAGAGAGAGAGAGAGAGAGAGAGAGAGAGAGAGAGACAGAGTTGATGTCTGAGTTAAACCATGAGAAGGAGTAAAGCAAATTGTTGTTTTTCCAGTCTCAGGCACCCAGTGTGACCAGATATGCGTGAACCTGAACTTATCGGTTTCTGTGAACATCCAGAGATTTTTTTCCCTCCTTGTCAGGTTTAATGTTTTTGGTCTTTTCTTGAAAACAGTGTGTCAAGGCACCGTAACCCAGACAGGTATGGTAGCTCTTGGAGAACAACAAAACTCTGCTAAACCTGTACAATATGGGACTTTTAATGTCTGGAATGTTATTGTAAATCAATTGGAATCATATGTGGCCCTGTATCTCCCCATACCACCCTGTCCCTCCTGTCTCTGCTCTGGTATGCAACAAAAGTCCAGTTGTTTTGACATGCTTGCCCCCTTACCCAAATATACAGACACTTTGGCCCCCTGTCTCTCTCTCTCTCTCTCTCTCTCTCTCTCTCTCTCTCACACACACACACACACTCACACGCACACACACACAATGAGCCCAACAGATAATAACAAGCCAGAGACATAAGGGGATATTGAGGAGCTCAGAATCCAGTAAAGTAATAACATGTAGGAACTACCTGGAAGCCCCTTTTCAAGAGTGTGTATGTGTGCGCTTGCAAGGGTGGGTATTAGGAAAAGGTGTGTGTGTAAAGGATTTAAAGTCCAATATGCAGCAACTATTTGCATGTGACCTGGAAAAGTTGTTGTGATAAACTTTAAGGGGGTATTAGACACAGCAAGAGTGCAGGAAAAGTTCATTGAAAAGCAAAGGGAGTTTTAAATTGACTAGAAATAAAACTACTGTTAATCTGCCAAAAAGATCACTATAAACCTATATGTTATAGCTCACCTTGTAAACATTAATGGGAATGCCGATGATGATGTGCAGCAGGTCTCCGAGTGCCAGGCTGCCAATCAGGATGTTCGGGCCGTTACGCATGCACTTATTCTTATAGATGATTCTCAGCAGAGTGGAATTACCAATAATGCCCACAACAAACACCAGACAGGACACCACCGTATTGATGTACTTGAAGGTGTCTCTGATTTCTGTGGGTCCGGTGCACATGGGAGGTAGCCGGCGATGGGGCATGGTGATGTTGGGCCTCACCGGACCCTGCACGTCTCTCTCTACAAGCCCAAGTCTCTGGGTAACAGTAAGAGGGTCCTGGGGCAATTGTTTCTTTGGCTCCAGCTGCCCGCTGGCCACAAGGATGTGACCCGCCAAGAGGAGTAACTTCAAGCAGAGGAGATGAGTCTTCATCCTGGGGTTTGGTTGTAAATATGGCTTATTTCCAACAAGGCTGCAACTGATCTTGTTTGAGTGCTCCTGGAACACAAATTACAAGAAAGCACTGTATTCAGGCCTGTTATCGGACCACATGAATATTATTATTATATATAAAAAACAAACAGCCTCACTGTCTAATAGGGATATAAGACTCCAGGATTTATTATGTGACTTTAGCTCACTCAGCTGTCATCACTCTATAAACTCACCAAAAACTCACTTTATTAAGATCCACAGACATACCCAGCAGAAACACAGAAGTCACAGAACACACATGATTTTTTTGGGGGGGGGGGGTGAAGATAGCTGACTTTTTTTTAGAGATCAGAGGATGATATTTTATTTTTATTATTTCAGCTTTCCTTTGCAATAAAGTTTTTTGTTGTTTTTTTACAACAGAAACATAACACCAATCATTTTCATACAGTCCCTAGATCAGTCAATGTTCTCCAGTCACTGCTGTTTAAGCTCTTACTTACCTAATGTCTAACTGAGGTAGAAATCCTCCAATATTTGTGCCTCTCAGATCAAACTTCCCCAGTAACTCTCAAGCTCTTGGGACAGAGAAAAGTTCCCAAAGCGGGTAGTTGCTGTTCCTGCATTGGCAGTCCAGTCATCTCCAACAGCAGCTGTCCTCTCTGTCACTGGTGTCAAAGTGAAAAAGCTCCAGATCTGTGATCCAGAGGCTCCAGTCAGCTCCTCTGGTAGTTCACTCCTCTCCAGTACTCGGTGCTCAGCCTCAGTGTACACAGTCTCAAGCGTCTGCTGAGTTGATCCCTGCCCTCCAACCCCTCCTCTTCTTATGTAGAGGAGGGGGTGGGGGAAGACAGAGGAAGGCAGGGAGGATGTTCACAAGTTATTCAGTGTTCAACAGAGTGCCCTCATTTTAATGGAGGGAACAGGGTAAAATCATAAATTAGTCTGTAAGGAGTTATAGTGCGTTTTTGGTACTCAGTGGTGGGTTTATAGTGCCTTACTTTATTATTATGGTATATTTTATCCCCTAACGACAGCAGCCATTAATATTACTGATCATTGCTATTTTATTTGTCCAATTAAATTCTTTTTAGTTTTACCCTACTGTCTTGTATTATTGTACTATTTTGTAAGGTAAACAGTGACACAAAACTCTGTTACCAGTATGTGATATTGAACCATTTCCTTTAATCTACATCCACAACAGTCATATCACTTGGATGTTATCAGGCTGTCAGTGTACAGTCAAATTGTAGGTAACTACACCATGTTTGCCAAGCTGTTGCTCATTGTAATGAGAAATCACATTAAGAAAACGCAGAAGATACAGTAGTCCCTCCCTGCTGCATGCAACCTTTCATCTGTCGAACTTTAGGTTTAGGTCAGTTGTTATCAGGATTTATTTAACCTGTTTGGAATGAAAGCAATGCAACATAACTTAACAATTTAGTAGTCAGAGTATTTGAAATCATCCTTCCTTCTTCCATTGTAAAGTATTTGAACATTTGTTTTCAATATATGACCAGAGAAAACGATTACAATATTTAACATTTGAAAAGGCTAAGCAAGATGCAAATTTTCATCACCTTTTTAAAACAAACTATTTGGGCTATTTGTCCTATCATATAAACTGTAATGCAAAGATCAGTGCATCTTGTTAGCGTGCTAACATTTGCTAATTAGCACTAAAGATGAAGTACTTTACTGTGGTGCAAGAGGAAAAGTCAGGGGATCACCAAAGTCATTTGGATACATCCTCTGAGGACCATGAATATCAAACGCTCATGCCAATCCAACCAATATGTTTTGTGATATTTCAGTCTAGACCAAAGTGGTGGATCGACAACAGGACGACTCCAAACATTTAGTACCCAGAGCATGTTACAGGTGCTTCACATTTTTAAACATCAACAAATATATTACTTTGGTTTAATTTACAAATGGGACAATGGTAGGGAAAACCTAGTCTCTATTTCAAACCTGTGATATTGTTAGTACTTCTTAAAGTAAAACCGTGTTTCCCATGAAAACCTTTTGATTCCTGTCACAGAGGGGGTGTTTCTCCTCTTCCACCCCCCCTCTTCACCATGGTGTCACTCCACATGCATTTGTGCTCTATGACTTTACTGACGAGGATAAAAATGCTGGAAGTGATTTTTCACTTCTTCCACTCTCTGCATTGTAAAGCAATTTTCTGGTCACACATAGATCCAGTGACAAACTATGTGAAACGCAGTTTACATGACAGTAAGCGCTAACAGTCTTTTGGTGAGTCTCTTGTTTGCTATACAATTTAGACTGCTATTGTAACATAAATGTAGTAATATTTTGTTATTACTGTACATTAATGACCTGAGGTGTGTCTCATGTACTGTCTGGACCACACCTGTATTGTATTGGCCCAGTGTTGATCCTCCCTGTGAGGCTCAGATTTTCTGAGAAGAGTTACACTCTTGGCCAGACGGTCATTAGCACCAGATGTGATTCTCTGTTGATAGATTGCCATCTCACTGGAAAACTTCTATTAGGCAGACTGTGTGTTTTTCTACTGTTTGTCTGCTGCCTGTGCAAGAGAGTTCAAGAGAAAGAGATGCTTATTTTTGTTAAGGTAGTGTTCTACTAACTAAATCTGCCTTGTCTGCTTTACTACCAGATCTGAGAGGATTATGATGGAGTGGTCACAGAACTGTACCCAGTGCATGTGTGTGTGTGTGTGTGTGTGTTGTCCTTGCCCTTATACCTACTTCAGCAAATGTGATAAACTTAGGAACTGTACGGAAATTATGAGGGGGTTGGAGGGGGTCAGAAAAGGGGAAGGGTATTGTAATATTGATGATATTAAATCGTCAAAGTGCAGTTACAGGGAAAGATTACTAATCTGGGTGGATGTGGATAATGAATTATTTTTTAAGATTTTCCACCTTAAACCACTCCTACCCCAAGAGCTTAATAAACCTTCATGTACCTTCATGCTCCATGTAAAGTAACTCAGCGTAGTGTAAGCCTGTAAAGATTGTATCATGCGGCCTCGCATGTAGCTACATACAAGTAGCTACATCTAGTAAAGTGCTGTACAAATTTTAGGTACTTTACCTGAGTATATGATACCATTTTATGATACATTATACTTCTACTCCACTACAATTCAGAGGGAAATATTGTACTTTTTACTCCACTACATTTATTTGACAGCTATATTTACTAGTTACTTTACAAATGAAGATGTTGCATACACAACATATAATCATCTTATAGAATACTACGCATTTTAAATTATAGTTATAGATTAAATTATAGTTAAAATTAGCACCGTCCAGACCAACCGCAACATTAAATACTACAGTACACATGAATGCATCAGTAATAATTATCTAATAATCTAATATATAATACTATACCACTCACAGGGGCAGGGGCTGTATGTAATCTTTTTAAACATTGTCTATACTGTAACTGTATTGTTGTTATCAGAATGGCCTTTGTCAGACACTATCAGGTGAAAACAACTGAACTATCTCCGTGACTACTGGGCAAACTCCTTACACTGATGAAGGCCAAGAGATGTGGCTAAAAGCTCCAAAAATGCTAAGTGGAGCATGTGCTAAGAATTTTTTGTCAAACTGCTATTTCCCAGGTCACTATCGGACCTGTGTTTAGATAAGGGAATAGGTTGGATGCCAGAATATTAAAATGTCACAGAGAGCTGAGTGACCTGTAACTGGAAACATCTGAGCTCATGCAGTTTCTTCCGCTTCTCAAGAACTGAGTTTGGTAACAGACTAATGGTGGTCAGGTGACTGAGATGTTTGCCTTATCACTTTTTCTCTTAAATGTGTATTTATAGGTACAGGTATCAGCTGAGTGCAAATAATTTCCACTCTATCACGTATTAATTGTATTCAGTTCATTTATCCCCCCATTTTTTAAGATTTGTGGAATATCCACTTCCCACAGCTTATCACAAACTTTCCCTCATGCCGTTTTGTCCTTCAACAACAGTATCACCATTTCGACATGTGTGCTCCCTTCCCGTTTGCTGCTGCTTGCAGCTATGTTAATGTTTGAAACTGGGAAATGTTCTACCTGCCATGTGATGGCAAAGCTATCACAATATCACGCCTAAGATGTGAGGAGCAGTAGGCGAGCCTTGTGAGTAGGGAGACAGTCCTCTGACTCAGGTTCAAGCCCCCTGAGGCATCAAGCATCAAACACTGAAACCCCACATGAATGACTCAGTAACTTGGGTCTGTAACGAAGAGAGAAACGTTCTCTCTTGGGATTCATTTACATGAATTTGATCACATTAAAATAAAAAAAACACCACCACCAAATTCCAAAGGAAAAGAAAAATAATATTTACAAGATTTGAAGTGAGAGGGATTTAATAGAGTTTGGGCAAACTTAACAGTACAATGGGAACAAAACAACCTAATATATTTTGCTGATAATAATGGAACCCCGTACTGTGAATACACAATGAATTAGCTAGCTAGCACTAAAAATCACCACAAGAGCTTTTTTAAATATTTGATCTTCTGGCACCAAGACCTCAGTTTTATGTCCTCAGGAAAAGTGCAGTAATGCATTACTCAGTAATGTGCTTATTTTTTTCAGTAACGACTAGTGCAAGTGATTACAGTTTGAAATTCAGTAATTGCATTACAGTTACTAATCCCAGTAACGCTTTGACAATTTGTTTGCCGTCTTACTGATAGTTTGATGGAGGGCTGATATCAGTTTGGAGGTGTGGGGACGGTAGCTCCAAAGTTGTCTTATTTACATGTTACATGTTGTGTCTTCTTAGCTGGCTTGCTAACATTACCCGTAGCTAACGTTACCACGGCTAACACTACATTCAGGAATCACCTGGTTTAGTTCACAATTGGAGGGTGAGGGACGGGACTTTATGCAGTCACTGGGGCTAATGTTAAGCTAGCTGTTGACTGTCAGTAAAAACCTCCAAACCAACGTCTCTTTTTCTTTTTCTACATGTGCTAAATACGTAACATGTAACATGTGTGGAGGCTTTGAAGTTGTTTAAAAGGCACATTTAACGAAGCTGGGCTGAGAAAAAAAGTAAAGTAATGAGAACTACTAAGTAATTACTTTTGCTATAGAGTAATTAGTAATGTAATTACTTTTTTAATGAGTAATATGTAATTTTATGGGTTATTCTTTTCAAGTAACTTGCCCAACTCACTCAGGAATCTTTTAAGTGTTAAAACAGTGTATGTGTCTCCACTCGTTCATGGACTTTTACTCTGAAAGAAACCCTGACATCAATGTGTAAAAAAATATATAGCTGTCACTCAAACTCATGTTTTACTATCTCCCATATTAGTAACAGACTTTTACCACTCTTGTCTGACAGTGACTGATGTCCCAATAAACAGATTTACAATTGAATGCAAAGAGGGGCTCGCTCTTTCCTCTCAGCATTGTCTATGTTTTTCATGGGAGCATTTTGCCTGTGCTGGTTAATGTGTGGAGAGGCCCCCCATCTCTCAAAGCTGGTGTCTTTAAAAGCAGAAAATCATCTTCAGATATACCAGATCCGAGCAGGACAAGGGGCCGACTTGTTTTGAACAAGCAGGGATTCATTGCCTTCAGTGTCAACAAGAGGGCACCTTACCAAACACACAATGCACTCTCAGAGCTCACTCTAACAGAAGCTGGACATACTGACTTTACAGCTGAATTATGCCCACCGGTGTGTTGTTATATATCCTGAGTGTGTCCTTTACTCCAAGACTCAGAACAGCCTGACTGGCCTTTGCCCTGCAGCCTTGTGAACTGGGTGGTGGGTTAGTAGAGAGTAATCAGCTGTCACTTTATTACATCTATAAAAGAAGCATCTCCTGGTTGAGTCATTTCTTCACTCTATCAATCCTTTGTTCTCTTTGTTTGGTCCTCACGTGCCTTGGTCCTTTCATTTCCACTGGATCCTTCTAGCAAATTGTATTTGCACATATCCACTAAGAAAGAAGATCCTATTACTAACAAATTAATATTTCAATTATTTTAGCAAAAAAATAAACCATGGATTCCCTCTGATCATGGACTTCCTCGGAAATCACAGAGAATTCGGTACTTAATATGAACATTGATATCTGCTGTTCCCCTCATCTGTTCAATCCAAAAGGCTGCTGTTTCTTCAATCTGGCAAAAAATAAAAGCTACATGAAAGTCTTCAGGGGATGGTGTATTTGGACATATTATACATCATTCTGTCCTCAAATAATATAAAGGAGAATTTTGTTAGAAAATGTCCTCAAGGTGTTTCCCATCTGCGTCAAGGGCAGAGCACATGTTTTCACCGACTGGGATGCTGCCAGAGGTGAGACATGTTGAGTTTAGTAGTGCACCAGCAGTTTTCTGTATGTGATTTACCGTTAATTTACCCTTTAAGGTGAGTACTTACTTTAGTACTAACCCGCTTTTACTTTGGCGGCAGCAGTTAATATGGAACAGTAGATATCAACATCAACATTAACATACTAGTATTTGTTTTGACCATTTGTGGTGATATTTTAGGCCGCATGCTTAGTTTAGTATGTTATTTATAATTTTTTTTAAAGATATAATCAAGGAATTCTTGCTGAGATAGAGATCTCTTTTTCAAGAGAGACCTGAGAACAAGAAACATTCATAATCAGGCAACCACACAAGCAGAATATAAAATAACACAGAAAACCACAATCGACAAAAAACTGATAAAAACAATTACAAGAGTTATAAAAACAATAAGCTTTAAAATTGGGAAAATAATGAATCTACCTTGAGGACAGTTTGCAGTTCATTCTATTTAAAAGGTTCAGAGTACCTGAAAGTAGTTCTGCCAAGATTAGTGCGTACATATGGAAGATCTAAGGTTACATAGTTATTCATATTTCAAGACTATGGAATTTTGTATCTGTAACCATAGTTTTGCAAACTTGTGTATTGAAGTTTGTATCTGTAAGCTTAGTTTTGTAGACTTGTACATTTGTTTTCTGCGTGCAAACTTAGCTTTGCAAGTCTGTACATTCAGACACAGGCTTGCAAACTCACTTTCACAATATCGGCGGCAAAAATACTTACGCGTGTGTGTACGTGCAGGTTTACTGGTTCATACAATTAATGCTTTGTACACAGCATGTGTTGCAAAAGAAACAGACTTTCCTCAAGGGAGGGAGGGTGGGATCTCCAGCTTCTGACCAATCAGTGTCTTTGGAATCGCTACGCACAACACAGTTGGCTAGTCAATACTGTCAGTCACCTCAGAGCCATGTAAAGAGAACCAGCCCTGACAGATGGACTCCGCCACCACCAGTAAGTCAACAACATATATAAACGTATGTCCGATGTAACATTAACTTTTTTGGAAAGGTAAAAAAACTAAATGTTTAGAAATATTTTTTAATAATGGGCCGTCCTAGTCAGGTAACTAATGTTAGCCAGCCAGCTAACTAGCATTAGCATAGAGTAAACTTTAACTAGTCCCTGTTTGTAGCGTCCTTGGATAGGATGGGGGTAACGTAGTGTTTCTACTCACTATACTGTATATACATATATATATCTATATATATAGATATATATATTTAGTACCTTTTCAAAAAAGTTAATGTTACATCGGACACAAGTTTATGTATTTTACTGACTTACTGGTGGTCACGGACGCCTGCCGGAGTCCATCTTCCAGGGCTGGATCTCTTTACATGGCTGGCCTCTATGTTGACTGAGCATGATGGTTGACTGACAGTGTTGACTAGCCAACTGTGTGGTGCGTGGAGCTTTCAAAGACACTGATTGGTCAGAAGCTGGTCAGTCATGAAGTGGACGTGATTGTCGGTGTCAGAAAGTTGCAGACCCAATTCTGGTGTCGTGGGAGGGGATCTCAGACACAATTCAACCATCTGACAAGCTCTTCATCTGGTGTGTGCCGACACCTTTAGTACCAGACTTCCGTAGGAATGCTCAACCAACTATTGGCACATTTCACCATGTGTACTGATAAATACACAGTCACAGACTTGGAGCCCATCCCCTCCTCTCTAAATGATTTAACTTGAAAGGCTAAGCAGACATATTGTAATTACAAGGCTCTTCCACAATGATAGGACAATGATAGTGCCGTTACAGTTGTCATTACAGAATAGCCACAGGTAGGAGCTTGTTGTAAAATGGGTCCCGTCTCTCCTTTCTCCCTCTGTTCTACTTCTCCCATTCCTCTTTTATCTTCGCACCCTTTCTCTCCCCATTCTTCCCTCCTCTGTCTGTTTTTCTGCCCCCGTCTGTGTCCCTTACCCCGCTAACCATCTCCAGGGTTTGATTTTCCCTTCTGTTGAGAGACAAAAAGGAGAGGTTGTGCCCCTCTGACGCTCCTCATATCAGCATTAGACACAGATGAATGAATAAACTGCAGCCCTCGGGCTACGCCTGCATCCACGATGCAGCGCTGCATGTGCTTGTGTGTGTGCGTATGTTATTGTATCTGTATGTTGTGTGTGTATTTATTTGTCTTTAGGCCATCTTCTTTTCATCTCTTTCCCTCTCTGTCTGGTTGTCCTCCTGTGATAATGGTCCATTAACACTGAGCCCTTCTTGACATCAACACAATACACTCTTATGTGTGTGTCTACTGTCTAAAGGTCTTCCCCAAATTTTCAAAAGAGCAAATATGCACGAGTAACAGAATGCACACAGCTAGGAAGAAAACCTGCTGAAGCACCACGCAGAGAGAAGAAAAGATGGAGAGAAGTTTCTGTAAAAAGTGTGGCATGTATCTGAAATATTGTGCTGTTGCTTGGATACAGATATTAGGGCACCAAGCTGAAATATTCCACATATTGCACATGAAAGGGTGCTGTTGGTTGGCATCCACAGCTGCTGTGAGTACACACATGCAAAGGTTGCACAGAAGCAGGAAAACACACGCACAAACACACATGTTCAGATAGTCCACAGGCAAAATGTGGACTATGATAGAAAGATATGATCACATGTTATCAGCGCTCACATGCTTTGTGCTGTGCATGCATGTGTATACTGTATGTGCTTTGAGTAATATTTAACAGATGTTAAATGTCCATGTGACCGTCTAAACACAACCTGTCTGCAGGGATTAAAACTTTCTTCCACAATGCTTCTCCTTCTTTCCCTGTTGGGTCTCTCCTCCACACATGAACTCCTGCACTGCATGCATTTCTTCGACCATCCTTTGGACTCTCACCATAAAGTTATCACACCGCCTGCCTCCCCACTGCGTACATTATTTCTTCTTCCCTCCCTCCCTTCTGGAAGGAAAGATCAATCTTTACTGTCTCTGTTGCTCTCCTTCCTCCTCCCCGGAAAGCTGCTGTGTTTATTTGACATGTGGCCTCACACACGCACACACAACAGCACCACCAGCGCATGAATTGATTAAAAACACACTTTCACCTTGGATGGGGTCAGGATCACCACCGAAACCGTGCTTATCTTTGCAAAAGACAATAATGTAGTCTCGTCCGGTGGGAGAAAGCAGTGGAACAGTAATTCTGGACTTGAGAGACTGTGCAAGGAAGAGAATAATAAAGGTTTCACTATGAGGGAATGTGACTTTTCCTAATTCAATTTCTCCCTCACCTCCCTCTCTTGTCCTTTAGTAAAACCCTCACAGTAATTAAATCGTTTCGCAGTGAAACTTACCGCATGATAGTCTTCACATGGTGTAAGCAGCAATAGAGCGGCTTAGTGCATGTAAAATGCCACAAAGGAGGCTCTCCGTCTGTCACTCTCTCTTTCACATATTCGTCTGTCATCAGGCTAACTTCCTTTGCACAAAAAAACAGAACATATTTGCAAGTTTTTCACACAAACAGCACAGCTTTCTCTATCTCATGACTGAACCGTTCTCCTCATTTTTCAAATATTTGTGGGTAATTTGAATCATCAAATCACTAAATCATCAAACATCATTAGTCCATTATTTGCTTTTATTCTTAAATGAAACCCACCCAAAGCAAAACCAAGCACAGTGATTTAATAAAAATTCTACTTATGCTAACATGTGCTAGACATGGGTAGCCAGAGTTAAATAAACAAGTTATCTCACTGTAGCTAATAAACAAGACCAAAAGCCATGCTAGCAGCTCTGTGAGGCTGCACTAAGGCACAGGTGTGCTTTGAGCTAAATGCTAACGTCAGCATGCTGACATGCTCACAAAGACAAAGCTAACATACTGATGTTTATTAGGAATTGTTCCTAATGTTCATCATCTTATTTTAGTGTGTTAGCATGCTAACGTTAGTTAATTCGCACTAAACATACAGCTGAGGATGTCATAAGTTTTGCAGGTATTTGGTCATAAACCAAAGTATTGAACAAATAAAACAATTTGACTTGATGGTGGTACTAGTGGAAAAGTTAAGGGATAATCAAAGTTATTACAATTCATCTCGAGGGAACCATGAATATCTGTACTAAATTTCATGGTAATCCATCCATAGTTGTCCAGACATTTTAATCAAAACCTCAAATGTAAACCTCATGGTGGTGCTAGAGGAAAAGTCAGGGGATCACCAAAGTCAGTAGGATGCATCCTCCAGAGATCATGAATCTCTGTACAAAATTCCATGACAATCCATTCAGTAGTTGCTGAGATATTTCAGTGGTGAACCGACTGACCGACAGACAGAGAGAACACCAACATCTCCAGAGTCATGCTGCTAGCATGGCTAAAAAAAAGGAAGTATTGATAAGTCTATAGTATACTGCAGTGCTCCACATATCTATAGGCTACTGTCCTGGCACTATTCTGGTTTTAACTTTAAGCCTGGGTGAAGAGCAGAGATGGTGAGACTGAGACATACAAGAAATACAAACCAAATGTTGGTAGACTGTTCTGCATTCCTTTTGGGGGAGTTAAATATGCCGAATGCATAAAGGATAAGAAACGTCCTTCTGATATTGATTTGCTTGTGCAAAAGCAGCTGGATCTCAGCTGTTTTATAAATCTATCTTTGACCAGTTTGGTTCTCTTTTTCTCCTTCTTTAGGATTGTTTTTAAGTGGAAAAATGAAAGGAAAATTGCTTTTATCTTTGTTGATCTAATCATATTTGTGTGTCCCCAATATTATTTTTTATGTTCAGTGTAAGTCAATGACAGGGTAACCGTTACAGTTACATTTGGCAATGTGGTGGGTGTACTGGACAGACTGACTATTCCAGTGTAATATGTTTCAGATGAAAATAAATTGAGTTGTTTTGCCTGTCTGGTTGATTTGTCAATCCAGCACAAACAGGTTGTAGTGTGCCAGGAGCATTCATTGAGAATCACATCAATCCGTCCATTACTTCCAAAATACGGGAAATCCTTAAACTAACTGCTTACCACTGCACCATCGTGCCGCCCATCCCTGATGTTATAGATTGCATTACATGGTAATCTCTTTACATTTCCTTAAGATATAGGAAGTAGATAGTTGCATTGGACAGATAGTTGCATTGGACAAACGCTAGCGGCATGGCTCTAGATATGTTGATCAGGCGGTCAATCCACCACTTTGGACTATTGGATGACCTATTGACTTTGGTGATGCCCTGACTTTTCATCTTGTGCAACCAGCAGGTCAAAGTTTTCACTTATCCAGTGATTTGCCGGAGACGCCGACGTGGGAAACGAGCCGGAGCACTAGTTAAACTGAGACAGCGGGGATTTTGAACAGCGCTCCCATCAATACATCTGGCAAATGTCTGCTCTCTGGCCAACAAGATAGCAAACTGCTACTCCTCAACAGAACAAATACGGACTTTTACAGATCTGCCGCCCTGTGCTTCACTGAAACCTTGCTTGGTGAACACATCCCGGATAGCACACTCCATCTACCGGGCTTCCAACTCCTCCGAGCGCACCGCGAAACGGAGCTATCGGGGAAAAAGAGGGGAGGCGGAATCTGCTTTTACATAAACAAAGGTTGTTGTACAGTTTTAAGGAAATAATGCAGTCCTCACTTAGAGTTCTTTTTCATAAACTGTAAACCCTCATATTCACCGCGGGAGTTTTCCTCGTTTATTCTGGTCAGTGTTTACATCCCACCTCAGGCCTGTGTTAGTGAAGCGTTACAACACCTGGCTGACCAGATAACTAACGTGTAGCAAAACCATCCAGACTCCCTGCTCATTGTTCTTGGGGATTTTAACAGAGCAAACTTCAGCCATGAACTTAGAAAATACAGACAGCACATTAAGTGACCCACCAGCGATACAAACATTCTAGACCATTGCTACACCACATTAAAGGACACTTATCACTCTGTTCCCCATCCAGCTTTGGGACTCTCTGATCACCTACAGGCAGAAACAAAAATCTGCTAAGCCTGTGGTCAAGACCATGAGAAGATGGACCAACAAGGCAAAGCTGAAATTACACTCATGGTTTGACTGCACTTATTGGAGTGTTTTTGAGGCTGCAGCTACAGACCTGGATGAATGTGAGGAAATGTGTGTGCCAACTAAAACCTTCTGCACTTATAACAACAATAAACCCTGGTTTACAGTAAAACTCAGGCAGCTTCATCAGGCCAAGGAGGAGGCCTACAGAAGTGGGGAAAGAATCCTGTACAACCAGGCCAGAACTGCGCTACATCCTGCAACACCTTGACTCTCAAGGGACTTATGCAAGGATCCTGTTTGTGGACTTCAGCTCAACTCCATCATCCCAGACATCCTCCACACCAAACTCACCCAGCTCACTGGCCAGCCTCCACCTGTCAGTGGATCACAAGCTTCCTGACAGACAGGAGGCAGCAGGTGAGGTTGGGGAACATCACATCCAGCACCTGGACAATCAGCACTGGCGCCCCCCATGGGTGTGTGCTCTCCCCACTGCTCTTCTCCCTCCACACAAACGACTGCACCTCAGGAGACCCGTCTGTTCAACTCCTGAAATTTGCAGATGGTAACGTCATCAGCCTCATCCAGGACAGTGACGAGTCTGCATACAGACGGGAGGTTGAACAGCTGGCCCTCTGATGCGGTCAGAACAACCTGGAGCTGAACACGCTCAGAACTGTTGAGATGACAGTGGACTTCAGGAGGAGCCCCACAACACTGCCCCCCCCATCACCATACTGAACAGCACTGTGCCTGCTGTGGAAACCTTCAGGTTTCTGGGATCCACAATTTCCCAGGACCTAAAGTGGACGCCCAACATCGACTGCATCATCAAGAAGGCCCAGCAGAGGATGTGTCCTGCCTCAGGAGCTGCTGGTCCTGTTCTACACTGCTATCATCCAGTCTGTTCTCTGCACACGCATCACTGTCTGGTTTGGATCGGCCACCAAACACGACAGGAACCATCACACCCTGGACACAACCTGTTCCAGCTTCTCCCCTCTGGTAGACGCTACAGAGCACTGTACGCCAAAACAACCAGACACAAGAACAGTTTCTACCCACAGGCCATCACTCTGATGAACAGTGAACAACAGTCACACAGTGTCAGGAACAATCCCTGTGCAACTACCCTGTGACACAAACGTCCACTGTACCTGTAAATTATATTACTACATGAATCATAGTTATTAGTATGGTGATCATGGTCAATATTATACCTGCTGAACTTCAGCATATTAACATAGCATAGCATTTAGCTTAAAGCACAGCGGTGCCCAAGAGAGCCGCTAGCATGACTGTAGACACTTAGTCTTGTTTTAATACAGTGAGCACATCTAAAGCATTTCCTTTTAATGAAATATCACATGCCCTTAATGCTGCTCGTGCTAGCAGTTCTTTTTCTGTTAATTCCCGACTATCTGTGTTCTTCTTACATGCTGTAAGAGACATAACTCTTAAAGTTCAGTGTCATTCTGATCTTAACAGACTGGAAGGAGAGAGTGATGGATGAGAGAGAGAGAGAGAGAGAAAGACTGATACACTGTAAGTTGGTTAACACCGGAATGGGGCCTTATTACCAAGAATGGCAATGCATGCCTCCCATTACTGATTCTCTCCATGAGGACAAAAATCCACCATGGGAGGGACTCTGTGTGTGTTTGTGAGCGTATGAGTGTGTCTGTATTGTAATGCGCTGTAAATGAACACCAGCAAGAACGGTAAAAACAAACTGTGAGATATACACATGTGCACTGCACATCTGCAGGACTAGTGTGACTAGGGAGTTTTCTCTCAACACAATAAAGTGTCCCGACCTCTGTTCCCTTAATGTTGTTTTTTCAGCCATTAGCACTGATTTTAGGGGTCCATTTGTGTGTGTGTGTGTGTGTGTGTGTGTGTGTGTGTGTGTGTGTGTTATTTTTGAGAAGGCACGTTTAAAACATACAGATATGAACATGCACACATTACATATAACCCAGGATTACCTAGGACACCTATGCAAAAATATAAATTAGATCATTTTCAAGTTGTTGAGGACAAAATAACAAAATATCATTGTCCCTTTAGTTAAATGTATTCCTAATTTCATATATTTAATTTAAGATTGTAATCCCACTAAGAATAATTCTAATTTAAAGCTGCTGTAATCAATATTTTTTACATAAACAATGGATCAAATGACGTTTATTGTGAAAGGGGTCTCGTAGTGGTGAAACCACAGAGAATCACATGACTCTGCATTCTCCTTTTAGCGTCTTTCAGCTCATTGTTTTGGTTTTTTGGCTAGCAACTTTACTGTTTTGGTTCAGCCTCACTGCTCTCATCAGTGTTGTTTTTAGCAGCAGCAGGTAGCCGTTTTCAGTAAAACGCTCATTTAAACCCAGTATATGCTAGCTACCCAGCACCAAACAGCTGACAGACACAGTTAGCAATTAACTGGTGAACATAGTGGAGCATTTAGCGGTTAAAGAGCCAGGTGTTTTTCTCAGGAGTTGGTGGAGAACAAAACGGAGCTAAAAGAAGTGTGAATATTGGACTTACATTCATCAGGTGGCCATAAAAATGCTAATGTTGCTGTCTGCTGGTGTATGTCTGCCTGATGTCAAATGGGTGAAGGTTTGCAAACACATTCAACATATGAACCATATAAGGTGATAATATGACAATGTTAATGCAGGTTTAAAGACTGTTAGTGGCTAGTAGACAATAATTATTTTCTACAGAAGGCATGAACTTATCAAACATAGACCAAATCAAGCAGTTTAAGATTTGGGGGGATTAAACTATTTGAAATGGAGAAGTTGTAGGAAACCTGTCAAACATACACACAAACAAAACACACAATGAGGTGATTCCCTGTTAACCTAATAACAGAAATAGGCCTTCATTTGGCTTTAGCAGCCCACTTAAATATTAACATATCCCACGTAGCGTGCTTGACAGATTGATCTTTGTGTGTGTGTGTGTGTGTGTGTGTGTGTGTTTCGACCGTGGAAGAGCAAACACTCGACCTCTTTAAAAAACACACTGGCCTCTCTGGACGAGCAGAGGCCAAACGGCTAAGCTCGTAAGGACATAATTGAGTGACTTTAATTGATGTTGTGACCTCATTGGAAAATAGTTTCAATAAATCCAATTGCTGTCAAAGTTTGTGTACGCGTTTCTGTGTGTCTGAATGAATGGAGGTTTTTTTAGAGCTGCGCAGTCCTGAGGGAGGAAGCTTGTCTTTTGTCTTGTTTTCTTTATAGATCACCATTTTACAAAAGAGAAAAGATGAATTCTTAATGCTTCCTATTAATAGCACAAATCTGATCTTTTCTTTTATTGTCACATTATTGGTAATGTTTTTTAGTTTCACATGGCTGCTGTCTACATAACACACAAAGACAGAAGACAGTTGCCAAGATCACACTTTTGGCATGTTCTTTGAAATGGGAGTTTCCTGCCACACTGCCAGTGATTGTGTCAGACTGCTCCTGTGGAGCAAAGCATGTGTTGTTTAAGAGAGAGAGAGGAAGAGAGATGTGATAGGCTTCTCACCTCTGACAGTCCGCAGCAACAGTGGTACTATTGTTCCCTCAGCAGATTACTGTGTGATATGAAGCCTCATGCCTTCAGAAGACATGTGACTCTTATTTGGTTGAGACAGGAGAAGAGTTATACTGTGTCTATCTCTCTTTCTCCTTCAGTGTGTACACTCTGTCTGTGTGTGTGTGTGTGTGTGTGTGTGTGTGTGTGTGTGTGTGTGTGTGTGTGTGTGTTATTATTGATCTGTGAACCCCTACAGTGCCTGGCCTACCTGGCTAATTTGCCACCGTGAGGTGAACTCATGGTCGAACCTATGAAGCCACTCAGTGTGAAAATTTCTTCTTGACTGCAAAAAATTGTGGAAAGTGGCACAAATATACTCGGAGACGTCTGCACGAAATGTTTCTTGAGAATATGCTCTCAACTCCTACATTATTTAAGAGTGTTCAAGAGGCGCACTAACTCGACTGGCGGCAGGCAGGTGGCTGCTTATCCACACAGAGACGGTGAGTCCTCACAGTATTTGTGACTTTTCTTTTTTTTTTAAACTTGCAGATGACGTGGAGCTTGGAGAGATTTAGTGAGAAAATACATAAATAAATACATCAAGTTCAGTGCCGAATCTGACTCTCACTGCAGATATTAAGGCTGTACAAGCAGTAGCACACAGATGAAGACTTTGCTCAATCAGCAACAAACTTGGATCAGTAACGTCTGGAATTTTCCTTTCAATCATCAATCTATCAGAGTCTAAAATACTATGGTGTGGAATTACAGATGGGTGACAAATGAAAGGAAAACTTAACATAAAGTGTTGTGAGGTGTTCGGCCACCTAGGTTCTCTAAGTCTGTCGAAATCTACCAGAGGAATCTTATCATTCTTGTAAGAAGATATTCCGTAATTTGGTGTTTTGATGATGGTGGTGGAAAGTGCTGTCTAACATATCAGTCCAAAATCTCCCAGAGGTGATTGATTGGGTTGAGATCTGGTGACGGCGAAGGCCAAAGCTTGTGATTCACATTATTGTTATACTCTTCAGACCATTCAGTGACCCCCCTGAATGGAAGTATCTGTATTCATTATGTTTCAATCTTCCATTAAAAAAACACTAAATCTCAACCCAACTAACTTTTTCAATAACCTTCAACCATATCACCAAGTCTTCATCAATGCATGGAGTTTGCTCAGTTGTCTCGGAGATGGATCTGTTCTAAAAGTGCTATGGATTAAATCATAAGCTTGCATGTCAATAGTTCCATCTCCATGACATCTGAGCAAACTCTGTCTGTTGATGAGGACCTTGTGATACAGTTGAAAGCTCTGGAAAAAAGCTTGTAAGTGGCCCTTGTGTTGGGATTGTTTAGTCAAACTATTTCCAAGGTCAAGAATTAACTTTAATGTTTATGCAACCAACAACTTCTCTTTGTTAGACCTGATAAACCCCCAGGTCTTATAAACTCTGAACCCCCAGTTTGTAACGCAGGATCTGTGATTGATTTTCTCCAAGCTAAATCCAGGATGACCCTGATGACATCACTATTACATCATTGGGGTTATTTTCTCAGACTTGATAAAGCATCTCCTGAGCTGTTTTCAAATGTTTTTATAGCCTCAGTAGTACTCCTCATGACTAGGTAAACTGACCTTCAATCAATGTCAGTTCACCTGTTTTCTCTATACCTTGTCATCTTGCATGATAACATATCATTAGTTTAGAGCTTAATGAGTCACCATATAAGACACCATCTTATTATAGAAACATCTTTACCTTCGCTGTTAGGATCTGCTTCAGTCAGATTCTGATTTTAGTTTTTCTAACCAATTAACAAATACCTTGACATTCAGTGTGGAAGCATTTTATAAGCTCGGTGTCTTCTTTAAAGACTAATCACTCTTGCTTTCATGTATTTTTCAGATTTGCACTGAGAGTAAATATTGCACTGGCTAGTATTTGTTGGCATCTGGCATCACCAAAAAAAAAAACATTCTTTCCAGTTTTACCTAGTTCTTACACTGTTCTCAAGTCAAATAATGTCAGGGCCAGTAACCCTTTGTCTCGCAGCCCATTTGTGTGTTGAGTCCCCGGCACAGCAGTTGACAACCACTGTCTTAGAGGCGTCATATGGATGCTAATTGGAGCGCAGCAGAGAATCAGGACATGCGTTGCATCCTCTCCTCTCTCCTACCGAGCCCTCCTCTTCTTGTCATCTTCTATTCTCTTTCTATGGGCACTCATCCTCGGCTTCCACGGCAGCTGACTTCCAATAAAGTTTTCTCCATATCTCCCCGTTGACTCCATCTAACATCTCATTCCATCAGCCAATTTTTATCCCAGCTCCCCACCTCAGTCTTTCACCTCTCTTTCCCACCTCCATCCCTCTCCCTCTTTTTAAAAAAAAAAAGGGTGAGAGCGAGAGATAAACAGAAGTGGAGAACGGCAGCAGCTTCAGACTGTAGTGTGTATGTGGGAGGGCTCCAGTGTCAGTGAGCAATCCCACTAACGCCACCAACACACATCAGAGGCCCCTGTGTGTGTGCATGTGTGTGTACGTGCGTGTGTGTGGGTGTGTGTGCTTGTATGGATTGTGCATACTGTGCCTTCTGTGCCTGAGGGCAGGGAATTTTAAATCAGGCGTCCAAGGAAACTGATACCGCTGAATATTTGAATATTTATTCCTTATCAGAAGCTGGGATATTAATGAGGGGAGCTGTGACTGAGCGGGTTATGGAGAAAGACAGAGTCTGGCAGTTGGGGATAGGCAGATGGTGTGTTACTCGGGTGTTTTCATGTCTTAGCTGGAAGAAAGCGCATGAGCTCTGCCTAGTGTTTATCCCCTGGAATTACATAAGGTCGAACACGTATAACAAGTACGTGGTGATGTTATGATGGCAGTATTCCCTGCTCATTCTTTTCTAACCCAGTTTTTGGATGTAAGCTCCAGAAATAAGGGGGGTAAACCAAGAACACGAAGGGAAAACATGCTACAGATTCCTTCAACAATGTTTAGAAAGAGCTATGAAAATACTGCTTAAAATGCTGCTCTGTGTTACAGAGATAAAAAACACCATAAAATACAATTAAGTTGCTATAAAGTCACTGCTAAGCACCAGATACACAGTATAAAGCCCTGTAGGCATATAGCGACATTTTGGGAAATACGCTTAATCTCTTTCTTGCAGAGTTAGATGAGAAGATTGATACCATAAATATGAAGCTACAGATTGGAGACGTTTAGCTTAACTTAGCTTAGCGTAGTAAAACCACAACTTTTGTTGTTTCGTTTTTACACTTAAAATTTGTACAGATTAAACAAAAGAGGTGTAATGTGTTAATTAGTAAGCTTAAAATGTGCTGGTAGGTGGATTTTTTTCAGACATGAGAGCAGTATCAATCTTCTCGTCTAACTCTTGGCAAGAAATAAGAGTATTTTATTTAAATAAGTGAATAAGCATATTTCCCAAAATGTAAGAACCAAAAGGCACTTAAAGGTAACTTAAACTCTATACAGATGTCACAAGAACATTGAAGTGACACAACTTCTCTTTCCCTGACTCTTGGAGTCACAGAGTCAAAGAAGCCAACATGTGGAACAAATCTCCCCTCCCTTTATCTCCTTTAACATTCACTCTGTTGGCCTGTTCCCGTCTTAATGGAACAATGGAGCATTACCAGCGGCTCATCCTTGTGATCCTGTCTCCCCGGGGTCCCAGTCCCCTTCCAGTGGTGTGTAAATGTAGGTCGACTGCGCTGTGATTTAGCGGGGCCTGTTGTTTGTTTGGATGAGGAGTTTGAGTCGAGATGAATCATCGACTCAGGCACTTGAGCATGTTTATGGGTGTATCAGACAAGAACTGGAGGCACCTTTCTCAAATTGTCTCTTATTAATGATGATAGACAGCCAGCTGACAAAATTCAGTGTAAAGATGCAGCAGTGTAACAGTATATTGAGGACTCGTAAAGTGCGTTTCCATCCACCTGTGTTTATGCACATTTGCACCTAAAAGAAACCTGAGTGGAAATACGTTGTAAGCTTGGTTGAGGTGGAAAAGTTGACCAAAAGGCAACAAAGTGCAATGGAAACAGACTTAGCGAATGAATCATGTACATGAAGCATGTGACCTAAATGTCACGCGCCACTGGGGAGACGAAAACATCAGATCTGTGTGATAAGTGATAAGCAGACTGTAACCTTTCTCAAATTAATACATGAAACGAACATAAATGCCGTATTTCCATTATTTTTCCACATTGTTTTCATTTATTTGAAGGTTGACATGTGCTCTGTTAATTGCGTCCTCTTCTTCTGCAATGCTTTGATGGCACCCAGGTGAATTAGCACCACCAACTGTTTATCTCGATGAACCAACTCTTAATATTTGCATAACAGTGGTGGATGGAAATGCACATCAATTTGCTTTTTTTTTTGTGCTGATTTTCTGTTCAAATCTGCACTACATTTGGATGGAAACTTGACTATAGTGTCTCTGTGGTTTCTCAACAGGGACAGAGTTAGTTCAACATTTTGGGAAATGCGCTTTTTCAGATTTGTGCTGACAGTTAAATGTTTGATACCATTCTCATGTCTGTACGCTAAATATGAAGTTACAGACACCAGCTGGTCAGCTTAGCTAAGCATAAAGAGTAGAAACAAGGGAAAGAGCAAGTCTGGCTCTGTCAAAAGGTAACAAAATCCACCTATCAGCACATCTTATGGTCGGTAATGAAGTTATATCTCGTTTGTTGAAAAATGGCAAACTATTCCTTTAATATTGAGCTCACCATACTTGTTTTTTGTATTATCTTCTAGCCATCTCTATAATATTATTGCTGCAGAGAAATACCTCTGATGTTTGTCAGGGAAAAGAGGTCCTATAGCATCATTTGACATTTTTGCAGGATCTATTACCTCCCTTTGTTTGAAATCCTCAGTTTGTCAGCTAGTTGTTCTCAGACCAGACATAGCTATACAATTTATCACAATATTCACTATACAGGCACAATCTCAAATTGCAGAAGGCTGCGCTTTTTCTCTCCTGGAGAAAGATGTTTCAGCCAGCTTTCTAAGCAAGGTATTTTGATGTTATGCAGAATCCGTGGCCTGTAAACAATGTGTTTTCGGGGTGGGTGGGGGTGGAATCATTCATTTTACTCAAACTAATGCACCCAGACATTTTTCTGAGCACCTTTCAAAAGCTGAGAAGGAAAAACTGTTCTGTTGTATTTCAGCCCATATCTCTACTGCAATATTGAGCAAAAAGAAATGGCAATAGGCCTGTGATTTTCTTTTTCTTTGTCAGCACTGTGCAGCCCAGAAGCCGCAGAGTCCTTGTTCCAAATGGATCAACAGACTTACTATAGATTTGTCTCCTTGTCTACATTTCCATCCGCTCGTCCATTTATCCAGCCATTTATTCACCCGTGCGTTTTCATCTGAGAAACGGCTGAAAGAACAAAAAAGAAGGAGAGAAAAAGGGGCAGGGTGTTTGGAGCAGAGCAGAGCCTTATCCCTTTGACACAAAAGCTCACTCTGATCCCTGGAAAACAATAGAGCCAGACCCCTGCACCCTTGGGCCACGCAGCAAATAATACCCATAATGCAGCATGTCTGTGACTACCGGAATCCCCCGTGGCAGTACTTGTCCAGCTTGTAGAGGACTGTGCCAGAGATGTGATGCCAGGCAGCGGCCTATAATGCCAACTTATAGCTGCCAAATCCTGGCACAAGCCACACATTATCCTTATTCTCTCATTCAACTCGCCTTATGGACAGTGTGGGCTGTTTCTGTGCCTTGAATCGACAGATGTCAGTTGGTCTTGGAAAGCGAAGTGCCCTTCAGGTCTATAATGTATATACTGTACACATGTGTTTAAACCAGCATACAGGCCCTCGTCTCCATCATTGCGCTCTGTGACATCGTTTAGAATTGAGTTATTCAACACAGCCTTGCTTGTCACACCAACACGAACATGGCAGTGCAACCCACGGTGGCTCAGATGAAGCAGATACAACAATAACAGTTCTCACACAATTTAACAAGTCCCATGGTGATGATCCCTAAATAAAAGAACGAGGTGCACACGAACACGGAGAGACTGCGAGTTCACGACAAAGTTTCCCACCGCACTCCCTCGAGCTCCCATCATCTCCTCAAAACAGCTCGGATGAGGGAAAACTGGGAATTTACCCACGGAAATAAAAGAGCAATTACATCTTAGATTCCTCTGAATAATTCATAAGTCATTGTTTGTGGGATGCTGCAGGAACATGCGTGTTTGAAAGAAACTGGGCAATCCCTCAGAAACAGCTCGACTGTGCTAGATTTGTGGCCTCAAAGTCGAGGGCTGGGAATTTAAAAAGACTCAGTTATTGATATTTCAACTGGGTCGGGCTGTGGTGGACACGGTCTGTAGCTCCACAGTGCCACACTGTGGTGAAAACAAAGCACTGCACCGGTATAGTGGGTTTGTCTCTTTTATTTCAAATATACAGGGCTAAGGCAGCCTTTACATCAACATCAAAAGTATGACAAAAATACACTGGCTTACACTTTGGCAGCTCACACACACAGAAACAGCCAGCAACATATTCATTCTTTACAACAAAAGCTCACAGATAAGCATACAGTGTGCAAAATACAGTATATGAAAATATACCTGGAGTAAACGGTGGATCATGTGCAGTGGTTTTCGTGCCTTCAAGCAATAAACATCAAATGATGCACCTTGGATACCCTAATCTGACCCAGTGGTCTAAATCTAAAGCAGTGTGGGATATTATATGTAGGCTAACATCTGCGTCTTTACAGCATCGTATGTGATAACACAAGAACCCAGGGGAGTGCAGTCAACCCTGAGCTGCCCCAGGTTATATTTACTGTCTGCACTTGCTGGCATGAGGGACCACTAGTCTCGCCGCATATGGGCATGTGATGCGTTTGTTTGTGTGTGTCTCCTGTCTGAGCACCCACACTGGTCTTCAGGCTATTTATTACAGTACACGGTGATGTATTCTTGGCTCTTGACTCTAAATACTCCAGGGAGACTCTTAAAATAAACTATTTCACCTGTCCACACACCCAACTCCCAGTTTAGAAATACAGAAAAAGGAAAAAAAAGATCCCGGCCCAAGTTTGTTGACTCGTGCACACAAACATTTTTCTTATTAAAAAAAAAGGGAATGATCGCTGTGATTGTCAGCTGCTATCTGACATTCTCACTCCCTACGCAACTCAGGGTGCAGGCAGTCTGTATCACAAGCTAAGGCACTCAATTCGGAGACCAACTTTAAGTGTAGAAGACTGAAAACCCCTTGTGTTTTTCTCATGACACTTTTAAAGCAGCTTCATAAACAAGAGTCTTGGAAAGTGCTCGCATCTTAAATTTCTCTCCTATCTACACATCAATAAATTGGGTCACATGAATCTATGGGGCCAGTATCAGATTTAAATGAGCAGTTAAGCTTAACATAGCATCCAGATGAGCTAAAACAGCAGATATGAGTGTCTTCCACACTTGCCACAGGCTTTAGGAGACATGTAGCCCTAACAGGAATCAGGCAGATTCTCATGCCGCCACTCATACACGGGTCTACACCAACCCCCTTCCCCCCCGCACAGTGGTTCCATCAAGGATCCATCCCCATCCAGCTTGTCCCGATTTTGGTCCTCTCAGCTCGTCTCTGAGCGTGCGCTCGTGCTCGTCTCTTCTTCACCGTCTCATTCTGTCAGTCACACATTGATCTTCTTCAGCTGTTCATATGTGAGGAAGAACTGGACCCAGAGTAAAGGAACATAGGCAAGAGGAGTGGAGCAGAATGTGAGACTCACAGAAGGATTTTGGCTCTTTCTGTACTTCAGCTCAAAGCCTCCCTTGTTACCGTTTCCTGTTACCTCAGTCTGCTCAATGATCTCATTACATTGTTCAGGCCTGGTTGGAGCACGATGACGTCCCGCCAGCACCTCTCTTCCCTCTGTAATTGTTTGCAGAAAGACTCTCACTCCACTCCTTTTTCTTTCCCCACCCATACATCCTTTCTAACCAGGGGCAGTGGGGTACTGAGGCAGTAGTTTCACAAAGTTACATAAGAGAGTTAGCTAGCATTAAGCTAAGCATGCCTTTGAGTCCCATACGTCACTGAACGCATAACAGAATTGACCATTTTTCCCCCGCTGATTTCTCCAGCTCAAAATATATTGCATCACAGAGGATATATGTAAACAGACTGGCGCACTAACGAGATGGTTAAAGGATACAATGATGTTCCACGGTCCCAGGCGGAGCCAGTTGGGAAAGAAGCCCTTGTAGAGGGCCATGAAGCCCTCAGAGCGCCACGTCTGAAAAGAAACAAACACGTTAAAAACGAACTTATCTTATTATCCTCTGATGATTGTTTTAGCCCTCTCTGGGCGTTCAACATTACTACATTATATTAAATATTCATCATCACAGGAGGCAAAAATCAATCTTCATGGCAACAGGCCAGTGATTATCAAGTCTAATAATCTAAGAATTTTGACACTGTTGGCTACTTTAAATGTCAAAACATTTGCATGGTCATTCACAGATAAAAGTCATGAAGGTGCCTGTACTTAAAAAGGGGTACTCCAGCAATGTGTTACTGCACTTTATATATATATATACACACTCACACACTATGAAGCTGTGGGAGTCACAAGAGACAAACAAGAGTCAAATCTTAAGTAGCTGAGGGTGAGATATGCTGACTTTTAGGCTACATCCGCACTAATACGTTTGTTTTAAAACCTTTGTTACGTTTACACCTAGCGCCCAAACTACTCCAGCGTTTTAAAACAGATACCTTTTAAAACGCTGCTGACCTCGTTTTAGTTTGAAAAGTCGGGGATTGTGTTTTAGTGAGGACGGGTGGAAACAGAGACGTTTTAAAACGATGATGCAGACACCCACGTTCGCTTCCTGATTGGGTCTTATCAGCAGCCATGTGTTGCCAGAAGAAAACAAACATCAGCCTTGACTACCAGCAGTTAATTCAACATGGATAATGAATTACAACACTTACTTTCAGTAACAGTTCCATCTGGTAAGCAACCAGCCGCAGAGTAGACAACTTGCTTCCTGTTTACACCAACATGTGCATGCCCAGTGCACATGAATGGTCATGTGATATGCGTTTTCAGGCGTGTAGTATGGGCGGAGATTATATCTGAAGAGGTGATAAAACACCCGTGTGCATGGAGATTGTTTTCGTTTTAAAATGAAAATGTATTAGTGTGGATGAAGCCCTAGTCGGTCGAGTTTTAAAACACTGGATCCTACATTTCCCAGAATGCAACCAATAGTATCTTTTTGTTAGTCCCACCCTGCCTAGCACACATCCTTATCAGGTGTTATTTTCTCCGACTTTAAAAAGCTCCCTCACAGGAGACATTATGCAACCGCTGTACCAGGCTGAATAGTAGTGTCCGTGACGAGGAAACTGATCTTCATTTGCATAATCGGCGGCAGGCTCCTTTAATTTAGTCATCTACAAACACAATCTGAACAGGAACAAGTGGAAGATGCAACTGTGACTGACCCGCAGTATACAGTCCAGTGTTCCCTGGTACATGGCTCTTCCCCTCTGGTTCATCATGCGTGTTCGGACTACGTCCACTGGGTTGGAGGCCAAAGCCCCCGCTAGACCACACACAAAGCTGGACCTGCGGGGACGACAAGTTCAAATGATATAAAAAACATTTTTTTAAAATCACACACATGCATACATACATACATACTCAGATTCAGCTAGAACCCTCTCTCCCATCAAATTTAAAAATTGCAATGAACAGCTGTAGGGGTTGTGGCTACATAGTGTGTGTGTGTGTGTGTGTGTGTGTGTNTATATATATATATATATATAAAAACACACACACACACATTTCATGACGTAGACAGGTCCCAATCGGTTGACATTGTCAGTATTGGCCCATGAAAAGCCAATTTTGATAAATTTGGTAAGTAATGTCAATATTAACACCAGCATTGATGTGTTTCATCACAGTACAGTCATATCATTTAGATTACAGCTCAAAATACACGTTTAAGTGTGCAGGACCTCTTTAATTAAGTCTTTGGTGATAAACAGTCATTGTCGTGGTGGTGTGCGTGCTGCCGACAGCACGTTATTTCGTGCAGGGCTGACAGTTAAACCTAATACACATTGAGTGCTTAAATTAATTGTCTATGGGTTGAATAACTATTGTGTTATATCAATTGTCTAATGATGATGGTCAACACATACACATGTTGAACAGGGTGGTGTATCTTTTTTTTTTTTTTAGTTCCCCTTTAAGATTTCAAAATATGTCTTGCCGTGACAAGCAGTTTCCTCCCAGTGACAATATCACATGAGAGACGAGGAGGAGGATCTCCGGGTGACTCGGCAAACCTACAGAAAGTGTGTGTACACGGTGTCACCCATGTAACCCGACAGGATCAGATGCTTCTTGGTGATGTCGTAAACGGGTAGCTCCACCCCAACCACGATGGCCGCCCGCTGAGCCGTTAGTGAGACACCCTGATGCAGAAAGAGAGGGAACGTTACAAGATTGGACATTTTTGAGTATTAAAGAGCAGTGTCTGTGCTACCTGAAAGCCATGTAGACTGAGGTTATTTGTCGTTGCAAATGAAGCATTTTTCTGGCTTTCTGTACCTTCCACAGTCCTCTTGTTCCCTCCTGCTGGTAGATGTTGATGAAGTTGCCCATCATACTGCCCTGGATCACATTTCCCTGAGCCTGCATGCGGATCTAGAAGAACAGACACAGAGGTAGTGTCCATAAACTGGAGACAATGAAAGCATGCAAACCAGAGTGGAATGCTGCAGGTGACCAAGCCAAGTACAGGAGTGTATTAATCGGGTTCCTGTCGGAATGCAAAGGCAAAAAAAGTTAGTAGGGATTTTTGGCAAGCACTTTGTCTTAAAGTATTTTCTCTATCCTTGTATTCTCCGGCCTCAACTTGACTTTTCTGGCTGCTGTTTACAGATCAGCCTTGGTTTGCTGTCTGGCTCTGTGACGACTTGGCAGGCACAGCTTGAACACACCGTGAGGAAAGTGCAATGTTCCAAACCTGCAGCCACACACCCATTAGTCTGTTAACTCTTAACCAACACATACCGATGTGGTGTGCAGGAGATCACTATCCGCCAAACAGGGCACGGCGAGAAGAAGCCGGGCAAAAACATTATGAGTGCAGATAAGCATGTGATTGTGCGC